>JAVLVB010001001.1:405737-451971 GCA_032876305.1 Orestias chungarensis
ATACTGTTGCCACTGATGCTTTTTTATTCCATCTTAATGAAAAAACAAAACATTTAAAGCCGAGAAATGTTCAATTTACTTAATTTAAAGGGATTTTCTTTTAGCTAATCTATTTTTGTCACCTTCTAGGGGTGTGAATGGGATAGTAAAACCTTGTGGCAGAAGGTGCTTTAGAAAGCTTTTTAGAAGGAGAGATAAAAGTGGAAAAAAGTGCTATATGCTCCTTGGGTTAATTGTGGTTGAATACCTTCGGTTCTGTGTTTTTCTCCTCTTAGGTTGTACTTTGTAAGTCAGGACAAAGTATAGGATTGGGTACAGATGAACAGATGGATTATCCAGGCTTTGTGTCAAAGGTAGCATAATGTATGTATAAAGAAGATTCCATTTGATACTCAGTGGGTTTCTTCTTTTGTATGTAAGACTTTGAGGAACCTAAGATTAAATACTGTTGCTCTGTCATTGTGTATATTAATTGTCATCAAATAAAAAAATGCAAAGATATGGTAATTTTGAGTAACAGTTCATGTCCATTTATAAATTATTTACCTTAAGCATTGTATGCTGGTACCTAATTGAAGCCAAGTTGCTCCATGGATCCATGAAAACTTTAAAAAGATAAGCATATGAGCTTGAAATAACATGTTTTATTTCATGTTTCATAAACAAAGGTAATATAATTTTCCCTTATCACTGTAATACGCATTTTCAGATACATGATGTATATTTCCAAATAAAAAATTTAATTGGAATGTGTGGAGCAAAAAAATCCAGCATTTTGGAGAACAGATAGTGTGGGAAAGAGTCTTGTTAAAATGATTATGTGTAAATTAGTCTTTGTGTAAAGGAAAGGTACTTTTACATACTTTAACATTAAATAGATACAGAAAAAGAAACAAATTAATGGTTCTGTGAAAATTTACCTTTTTAGCAAAGGCGTGTTTTGTCCAACCTCTCACGGTAATGCCTTGCTATATTTCAGACTTCAATCTCCTTTTGGCATAAGCATTTACTGCCCTAGTCATTTATGTGGAACCATTTGCATAAAAATGATATTGGCAGCCATGCCTGGACAGCTGGACACCGCTGATACCCAGAAATCCCTGGTATACCCGGTTCACGGGCAATAACAATTTCAGTTTCCTTGGAATAATATTTAGAACGAATTAGTTTGGCTCCCCCAAGCTAGAGACATGGCAGATCAGACTGTAAATGAGACTGAAAGCTCCCATGTTCTGGAGTGGTGAGGCGAATATGTGAATAGTTAATGGCGTTGTTTTTACATAGAGATTACTGTCTACATATGGTCTGTCTGGTTCTGCAATCCATCACAGCCAGCAAATTGAAATTGTATATTTTATCTCTCTGAAACATTTATTACAAAGCATGTTTTACTTTTTCTGACATTCACAAACCCATTAATTAAATAAATGTATCACAAGGGCTCTTGTTTGTCAGTCACAAACTCACTTCATTAACTGATCTTTCTCCCTTAGTCAAAGTGTTACATTAATGACTAATTGATAACTACCATTATGTAGGAAACTTAAAAAAAAAAAAGCCCCACAGTTACACGCCCATGGTAATATACATTTAGTCATCATGAAGAATTATTCAAAAAAAGTTTAATGATCAGATTAACACAGTATGGCTCAATTAACTCTTATTGGATGTGCCAATGTTTTGGTAAATGAAAAAAAAGGTACTGTGACATACAGTTTCATCTGGGAGTCTGGGAGCTCTGGCCATTCAAACATTCATGTTACTGTGATACCATAAAAAAATTAATTAATAGCATGAGTATCTTAGTATTAAACAACCCTAATTATCCCTCTGTGGATAAATAATGTTGTGCCAGCAATGAAATGCCAGGCAGGCTTGAGCATCTTGATTTACACAAAACTAAAAATGCAAAATCAGGAGTAATAATAACAAAGAGTACTCTATATTAAGGTAAATGCACACCATAGGAAAACCCTGTTCAGTTTTGGAAATTTCTTGGGTTACTGGCAGCTGTTCTTAATAATTGGTATTTACAACTACCACTCCCCATTCTTATTTATGTCATTTATGTTTTTATTTGTTTTGCTTATTTATATCTCAACTGTTGCTTGTTAGTCTTGGTTTATTTTTCGGGGAATTTCCAAGTGGTGTCAGTGAAATGATTTGAAGGGGGAGGGGGGAATTTTATAACTGCTAATGTAATCAGTTGTTCACCAACCTGATGAAAAGTTTTATTAGCATCATAATAAGACGTTATACCTTTTATATTTCAAAATAAGCATCTCAAACATGGATTTACAGTACCACGCTCAAAACCTGACAACTTGATGGCGTCCTGCAGGATTCACTTCAATGAAAAAAACAATGTTTTTAATAATGTGTGATTTTGTGAAAGATATAGTTACACCTTACTTTCTTTAGTACTTAAAAAAAAAATCAGTTTTAAATTGACTGTATTTGTATACATCTTTTTCAGGTAGAAAAGCTAATCATATTATGTTGTGCTTTGAACCACTCATTTTCAGTAAAGTTCTACATTGTCCGATCCATTGCCCTCTGAGGGTGGGAGGGACAACAACTATTACACTGGCACCAACAGGCCCTCTGACTACCACCAGCAGGCAAGGTAATTGAAGTGTTTTGCCTAAGACAAAAACTGATAAAGCAGGGGGAACTTCTACCTCTCCTGAGCCACTATTTTCCCGGTTTATTTGAAACAATTTGTGGAATCCTAATTGAAAATAAAAAACACAAGCTTTGCCAATTCTTTAACATTTTGTCTGCAGATATACTATTGAAATTAACAAAAAAAGGCTATTTGATGAACTTCATGAAAACATGAAATCTTGTCAAAGATTGTTTGGTAAAGTTTTGTCTAAGCCCCTTGGGATTAAAGTCCCTAAAATCTATAGACTTTTTTAATGGGCCCAGGATTAATAGGTTTAGTCATTAGTAGTAAATTAACTACCTGTTGGTATTTTTGAGCACACCATGATGAAATAAGAAGTCTCCACAGCAATACTTTTTTGTCATGATCTCCTCTAGTTAATGTGCAGTTAAAATGGCAGTACTTTATACATGTCAGGGTTTCTCCATTATATATTTCAGAGCCTCCAACACATAGTCTGTTTTTGTCCATGTACAGTCTACTTTGGGAGCGTCATTAAGCTGACATTGATCGATTGCTTCATTTGAGGCCCTGCATAGCTTGGAGAGCATGCAGAATGCCTTTCCATTAAAGTCTCAAGCATATATATATATATATATATATATATATATATATATATATATATATATATATATATATATATATATATATATATATATATATATATATATATATATATATATATATATATATATATATATATATATATATATATATTTATATATATATATAAACTAAATAACATAATTAGTTTATATGTCATCAGGCTTGTAGTAGTTGCCCCCAATCTGTTTCAACCCTATATTTGCATTACATTGAAACACTCAAACGCGGTAGAAAGGGACAAAAAACAACAACAATAGATGAATATGTTTTTGTGTTGCTCTACCAGCATGCTTGGAATAAGGGGTTTGTCCAAATGAGGGTCCATATGAGTCAAGAGCACATATGGGCCATCTAATGCTTAAACGTGGTGTTCAATTCAGACAACCTATGACTAATACAGAAATCCAATCACAGAAACTGCTGTCCAGCATCAGTTCCAAGCAATTAAAAAAGGTAAGTATTTTAAACTTCTGATTGGGGCATACGCACAAAAGACTTTCATTTTTGTTTAAAAGGGAAAACCCCAAACTGTATGCCCACTCTTGCTCTACAGAGTGGAAGAGTGTCTAACCTTTCTTGAGGATTCTGGTTCCAGAGTCAGAACCTTGTTTTGACAGAAATCCAACTGTCTAGCTGTAAACTCAACCTCGCACACAAGATCAGGCTTGTTCCTCACCATCTCACATTGCTTCCAACCCCTTTGGCCCCTCCTATAGGTGGTGAGCCATGTTTCCCAGCTGGGCTCCTGAGAAACAGGGCTCCTGTAGGGAACCCTTGTGACCTGCTTCTTGGAAAGCGAACATACTGTAAGTTTCATTAATCGTGATCTTGGTACTCTAGGTCAACCTTCAGTTGTTTTCAGGCATCTGAGAGTGTACAAATGTCTATTCCATCTCAAAGTCAGACAGACTGATAAAAGGCTTTTCAAGCTGTGAAATGTGTCGGCCTTCACATCAGAATATAACCATCCCAGAGGACACATTTGTGTTTTGAAGTCATGCGAGCTTGTCAATGATGTCACATTCCATTTTCCCCACAACCAGGTAAATTCGGGTCATCATTCGGATAAAGATTCATGAAAATATTTACAGCCATGTATTTAATTATACAGTTTTTACTTAAGATTTAGTTAATTGAGGACTGAAACAAACTTGTGCACTTTTTTTTTTTGCTACTCATTAGAAAATCCTAACATTATAACAATATGTATGACCAAGGATATGATTGTGGACTTCAGACAGGGCCAGCATGCCCACCTCCCCCTCTACATCGGAGGAGCCACGGTGGAAGAAGTCAGCAGCTGCAGGTACTTGGGTGTACACCTGAGCAACAACCTATCCTGGAGCAACAACACTTCCCCCCCACCCAGCACACTTACTTTTTGTCCCCCTCCCCTCAACCAGGAAGCTCCGGAGCATAAAGTGTTAGACAACCCGACTAAGAAACACCTTCATTACAGAAGCTGTAATACTCTCAAACTCTACCGAAACAACCACTGCACCACACTTTACCCACACCGAGTCCCTTTCAATCCAGACACTTTACTATGTTGCTGCTATTTCTGTGCTTTCATGCTCACATATGTTGTGTGTCTATGTTTTTTATATTTCATTGTAACTTTGTATTTTGATATTTTTTTGGGGGTGACACTGGATCATAAGACTGTACTTTCGTCCAACTCATGTATTAAACGTGATTGAATGACAATAAAATGTCCTTGAATCCTTGTAGATAAAAGAGTTTATTGGCACAATGTTAAATTGATTAGGTAAAGAGCAATATTATAAATCCACGTAAAAACTTTAAAAGCACATTTATTTTTTATGGCTAAATCTGTTTGCTGAATTCCACGGACTGGTGTCCAGGATGTACCCTGCTTCTCGTTTTGTCTCATAACGCCTGCTGGACATGCCCACCCCCTGGGACATTAGAAGAACAGGTGGTATACCTAATGGATATACTGATCAAATGTTAAACTCCAAAACATATTTTTTTATGTATAATGTGGGTTTAAAATATATTAAGTGTATTTAAGTTTTGTAATCATTCCATCTCCAAACAAATACATCATGGTAAAGCAATCAGTTTAAGCAATAATTCACAATCTTTACAGTAAACTGATTTAATTGAATTGAAGGCAACAATTCTAAAGTAAATCCATTTAGATAATGTTTTTCAAGAGGCAAGGCAAGGCAAGTTTATTTGTATAGCACACTTTCGTGTACAAGACTATTCAAAGTGCTTTACATAGGAAAAAAGATCAGAAAATGAAACAATAAAATCAGCTTTAAAATAAAATAAAAAAATAATAATAGTAATAATATTCTCAGTTGCTATATGCACAGTTAAATAAGGCTGTTTTCAGCCTAGATTTAAACAACAGCAGAGTTTAAACCTGTCTCACCTCTTCAGGAAGACTGTTCCAGATTTTAGGAGCATAAAACTGGAATGAAGCCTCCCCTTGTTTGGTCCTGACTCTGGGCATCAGCAGGAGGCCACTACCTGAGGTTCTCAGAGTCCTGGCTGGTTCATATGGCTCTAACATGTCAGATATGTACTTTGGGCCGAAACCATGAAGAGATTTTTAACACAAGCAAGGCTGTTTTAAAGTCTATTCTTTGAGTGACAGGAAGCCAGTGCAGAGACTTGAGCACTGGACTAATGTGGTCATATTTCCTGGTTTTGGTCAGACCTCGAGCAGCGGCATTCTGGATGTTCTGAAGCTGTCTTAAGGCCTGTTTAGAAAGCCCAGTGAGCAGGCCGTTACAGTAGTCTAACTTGCTAGAGATAAAAGCATGGATAAGTCTTTCTAGGTCTGGTTTAGAGACTATTCCTCCTATTCTGGCAATGTTTTTAAGATGGTAAAAGGCTGCTGATGTTACTGATTTAATGTGGCTGTTCAATCCGGAAAGTATCAGCTGTGTTTTTATCGAGCCATGTCTTGGTTAAAACATAAAATCAAGGTTTTGAGATGATATCAAATCATTAATCAGAAAGGTTTTCCCTGTCAAAGATCTGAAATTTAGTACACAGAGTTTCAGCGTGTTACTGTAATTTGCTGACTGTGGCTGACGAGTAGTGAACACAAGATTATAGATGCATACAGACTGTTTTGGACTGTTTTGATGGCTGACTAATTGTTTTCTGTTACGTATTACTAAAGGGATGAAGGAAGGTACTTCCACATCGGGCCCTTATCCTGAAATGAGCCATGGGTACATGCAGTACTGCTGCCTGGACCCGATGCATATCATTCATCTAGCAGTTGTTTCAAATGACTCACTCGTAGGACTCTCTGTACACTGGAAATGGAGTTGACATAAGGAGTTTGTGTTTGGGGAGGAGTTGCAGGACGACGGGATAGGAGAGGACTGGGCATGGTGTCATCCTGGTAGCAACAGTAAACAGCTCCTTCATGTGTTCTGTAAAATCCAGAAGAGGAAGACATGGGAAGGATGATCTTGATGAGGGCGGGTCATTGTTCCTGCCTTTTAGTGGAGGCGGTAACTCAGAGAGTTCCAGGAGGAAGTCATCTGGAGGCGCAGGTTGGGGCTGGGGTGCCACAGTCTCCGGGAAATCACTGGGCTGCGTCACATCCTTATCCTTATCTTCATGTTTTCGCTTCGTTCTATCCTTGGTCGCTGGAGCAGAATGGGAACTCAAAACATAGAATAGATTAGCTGCAAACAGCCTGACTCTATTGAGGCGGAGACCATCTGCCTTAAAATAATGTCTGAGCTACTGACTCTAGAATGGAAGTATGCTTTATTGTCTTTGGGATGGTGAAATGCATTTGCACTGATAGCAAGTTACAGACACACAGAAAATTCAAATAGGACACTGTTCATGTATTCAAATTTACTAAATAGGGGAAATAATACTGTGCATTTACAAATACTGCACAGTTATAATAATACTTTACATATATGAGCAGAATACTAGTTTTGACCATACTCTAGAAATGTAAAATGTGTTGAAAATTGTTAAATGCTACACTGAAGTATGGGCAGAATCCTAGATCAACTGATTTCACGGATTTAGCTGAGCCCAAAACTAGAGAATGACTTGCTCAGTGGTACTAAAACATCTAGAAGAAATACTTTGTCCATATATGCCTCTTTTTGATGCAACATGGTATGTGCAGTCTATCTTAAAGGTTTAATAATGACTAGAGGCAGTTCTGTTATTAAAATTAACTTCTGAATCTTTTTGGGGCACCTGTCAACATCAAAGCATTCAGGCTTTTTTGTAGACAATAGTAGATATAGAGACATAACCCTGACTGCAGTGAGATAGCATCATTCAGAAATACACCATTATCCCTCTTTACCTTTCTTTCCCTTGACTCCCCTAGACTTTAATCATTTATTAATTTCCCTTGTGGTCTGAGGGGAGGCATCATGGACTGAATTTAAACTGGCAAGATCAGAGCGTTGGGACGTCACTTTCTCATAAGAAAGAATATAGAATGTGATGCTTTTATCATAGTAATGAGGCAAACCCACCATGGACTGGCATGCTGATTCAGTATTGAGTGAAAGTAGGAACCGCTATAAAGTAATGCTTAAATATCAAAAATGTAGAAACAGTTCTGCTAAGGTTTTGCTCTTCATTTGGATACACTGATAAAGACTTGATACATTTGTTTTTTAAGTGCATGCAATTTTTTTATTTATCTTTGCGGCAGAAATATTTAAATTAATCTTTAGAGCAGTTTAAAACAATAGCTATGTTTACATGGTTAACATTCCTTGATTGGATTGGAATGTGTTCGACGAAATAATTAAATGTATCAGTCAAAATCCACAAAATAAATTCATACGACAGTGACAAGTGTTTAGATGCACCAGGTTTTATTCAGAATAGGAGCTCTTTGAACAAAGTTTGCAAAGTTGTCAAATTTCCCTTTACTGGCCACAAAATAACTCTTACTTTTGCTTGTGCTGGTAATAAAGTAAACAATAAATGCGGAAATTTGTTGTTTGTAAAGTTGGGAGCACCCTAAATGGACCTGAAACAGGTTCTGTAGTGAGAATAATCCATAGTCCTGCTGAGACACATTTTCCTAGGTCTTGTTAATGTTCTACTCAAACCTGATTGTGAACTTTTATGAATATTTTTTATGAAAATATCTACATAATTCTTCCGTGAATTACTTATTGTCTTTTCAAAATTATTAACAGGAAGTGCTTTTTTTTATTAAATAGAATTTTTATTTGTCATACAAAGACTAGTAATTGTGATTTTCTTCCTCAAATTTTAACAGTTACTGTAATGTCAACTATATTTGCAGCTTAACAATAACAGCCTTAACTTCCTCAAATTAAATAAAAGAAAACATATCCATCATCAAAAAAGACACTACAAAGAAAACATACTAAAGCTTGAGTGGCTTTGTTTTTTGTATCCTTTCTACCCCTTTCATTATTTTAACATATTCATAATAAAACTACAACACCAGATACCTTGTACATTTTTTAAAAGTGACAGAGTAAATTTGTGATTTAAAAGAATGTCTTAACACTTAACACTGCTCCATAAAGCTGCTGACTGTTATCCAGCTCAGAATCAATTATTTTTTCACTAGGCCAACAATTATTGATGAACAGCTGCTTTTCCCAAAGTCATTTTAAGTTGCATAATATGGAACTGGAAGACTGACACAGCTTTTTAGAACAAATAAACATAAGAGCACATAAAGAAAATAACTTTATGATGACAAAACATAACATTACGTTTCACATTCTAAATAAATATTATGTGATTTTTTTTTTACAGCAGGTATTCACTCATACTGAAAAAATAATAATGTTTCCGGCTTGATTACAGATACTAAGCAAATGTCCAGGATAAAAAAAATACTAATAAATTAAGCATAAAATCAATTATTGTAGGTAAGACTTCCAAATAAGCCCATAACAAATCTAAAACAAAATATTTATGTTTTTTTTTTACAGTGAGTATATGTAGGTAATTTTACTTAACTTCCATGCAAAGAGGCAAGAATGAGTTACCAAAGAAAATGACATGTGCAAAGCCTTATATGTCAAGTAAAACAAACAATAAGTGACTACATTTATCTGATACCATGCTTTTAATGGTGGATCTGCACAATAGAACAATAAAGACTAAAAGAAAAACTAATATATTGAGATTCAGTGTGGAATCCACAAAATAAGATTTTAAAAAAACACTCTGCCATCTCAGTCAATTTGTGTTTGTAAAAGAGCAAACATCAGATGAAAACTGGACATGCTTGGTGTTGCCCTGTGACTGATGACATAGAGTGTGTCAAAGTTAATCTGTCTCCCTATGAATCTAAGTGCATTGGATTCCATAAATCTGATGAGAAGGCTTGGATGATTTCAAGGACTAGTGCAGCATGCATCCGAGCCTCATTTTAACAGGTGTTGTCAAGATAAACCTTTATACATCTTAGTGAACATTCTTTTCTCTTAGAATCTGCAAACCTGCTTGAATACATGTATTTAAATCCAAAGCAGTCAGATAATGTGGATGTTTAGATCAGGTGTTGTTTCACTTTTTCTCCCTAACCTGGTGTCATACTTTTTAAACTTAAATTGACATGATTTAAAACAAAACAAACAAAAAAATAAAAAAATAAACATACACACACATTACAATCAGGTAATTCTCATGGAAAAATGAGTCAGATTTTATGGACCTCTCACATCTTTGAAGAATAACTGTGCTTTGTAACATGCTCCTGTTCTGGGTAAATCATGTGCGTTGGGTTCAAGGGTATGAAATTCAACATACTAACGCAGCAGCACAGCATACATGTTCATTGCCATTGCATAAGGGATTTTATTTAATTATTTGTGTATCAGTGGCTGGGAAAGACATTTCAATGCTGATTTCCCCTAAGTGGCCACATAATCTGTATCTGAATTAATCTTGAAATAGGTCAGTTACAATTTTTTGTTCTTTAAGAATTTTGCATGCCAAAGTGAGGGAATCTGACCAGGGTCTGACTAACTAAATCCTTACATCTGATTGATTAACCTGCTTAATTTAGCAACAGACCATTCTTTTAACAGTCCTTTAGCAGTGTTAGAGCTGGTGAGTGATTTTGATGTGTAATGTAAAAGGGTTACCAAAACATAATTATGATAATCTGAATAAATAAAAAAATCTTGTTTTATTTATTTGGAAATTTTCACTATGTGATTTTCAAATTTCTAAACAACATTTTTTCCCTTCGTACTGAATGGAAGTTTGGCACCTTTGTCTTTTATTCATACATGCTGGCTCTAATTTGTTTGTTTTTAGACCTTTGCTTGTGTGACTTGGTTGGATTTGAGCTCAGGATGCCATTAAATTAACTTCCCTTCAACATACTACAGCAGTCTCTTTGCTTCATTCACGGATCCTCACCTCCAGCCCAAATCTTAAGTGCAGAGTTGAGGACATGGCTGGTAGTTCGTCAAAGCAAGTTATGAAAACAGCAAAGTAATTAGCATTTACCAGGTTGCCAATGTTTACCTTCGGCCCCGCCTGTAACCTTTACTAACAGGTACACAACACATCCTTGGTCTATGTTTATTAGCACCTAAAGAGCAGAGGACACAAAAATGAGACCTGCAGCTTGAGGCATATTACTCAGTTGACAGCTCCAGTACTGTGGCTTTGTATCAAAGTGACATAACAGATGCCTGATGCAGAGAGCGAAGCTGTGCATATATCAGTGTACAAAGCATGTTATTCTTCACTGCCAACACTACACAACAGGTGTATATATATAAAAAATAGATCTTGGCCCTAGTTTAATGGTTGGAAGGTCCAGTTCTGGGCCCCATGGACTTGGGACATGAGGCTTGTTTTTTCCCCACTGTCAGCGGCCATGGCTGTGGCACTCGTCACCTTCAATATTAAAATGCCTCCTTTAGATTCCGATAAAATTTTGTTTTAGGTAGTTTCAAATAGTAAGAAAATGATGGAGTTATTTATTTTTATACTTATAGTTTCATGTTTTCCTGTACCACAAATCAAAAGACTGATACGCAATAATGTGTCATGATACGTGTTCTGGTTTGGTTCAGTTCAGTATTATTTAGCCGTTGTTATCATTAATTATGTTTAGTTATTGTTTTTCTTTAGGTGATTTTTTAGTTGGGTTGAGTCTTTGTTTTCTCCCTCGCTGTCGGCTCTCTCTTTCTCCCTGTGTCATGATCTGTGTTTTGGTTCTTTGTTTAGTTTGCTGTTTAATTTGTTGTAGTTGCTTTGTTATACTTTGTTATCATTAGTTATTGTTCTTGTTATTCTTTTCTGTGTTCTCAAGTTGCCCCTGCTCTCTGTCCCTTTTCTCTCTCTCTTTCTCTGTGTGTGTGTTTCCTGCAGCTTGAGTTCCCTCATTATCTTTTCCACCTGTTACTAATTATCTGCTCATCTTCTCCACTGCTCCACCTCCTCCTCAGTATATAAGCCTGGTTCCCTCATTCACTCACCGCTGGATTATTGTTCTTACCTTACCTCTCGTTGCTCCCCTGCTGTGCTTCCACGTTCCAGTTCTCCTCGCCCCTCTGTAAGTTTTCCCTTCTGCTCGCCTGGTTCTCTGCTGCTGATCTCTCTCCTCTCTCGAGATATTCCGTTCACTTCCTTAGTTTATTTCGTTTGTTGATTTTCTCCATATCAATAACTGTTCATCTTTTGATTTACTTACTGAGGAACATTTTCTTTATTATTTTCAACTTTACAAACGTGATTCATTTATGTCTAAGATGGATTTTGATGCTTACGTTGAGTTTAAAGACAGACAAAGGATTAGTTTTAACACCAAGGAATTACCCAATAGGACAGATCCATTTTGTTATTTTCGCTTTCCTAGGTCTCCTTGTTTCTTTCATTTCCTGCAAGAACCGCAATTAAGAGCACGAATTACCCTTCATTAGATAAAATCAAGACCCAGACCTCAAAATTATTCAGTAGTTTTTTCTTCATCAGATGTTGTCAATTCCAACTCGGCCACCACTTATTTTCTTTCTCCACGCTATATTCAGAGTTTGGACCTGAAGGAGTTTTTCTATGGGGACAGAGAGGATCTCTTCCCCTGGATAACTCCCTCAGATCCTCAACCCCTTAAGTTGCCCCAGAACCCTCGAAATAAGCCTTTCTATGAGAGATCAGCAGCCGAATCGGCAGCAGACCCCGTTTCCTCTCCCACTCTGTTTCCCTCTTTCGTGTCTTTGTCTGCTTCCCAGCCCTCAGAGCCAGTGACCCGAAAGGTTCTCCAGCCTTCCAACCTAGACTTAGCTGGAGCAGCTGCGGCTGAGCCCTCGCCCCAAGAGGAGCTATCGGCAGAGCCCTCGCCCCAGGAGGAGCCTGCCAGAGAGTTGGTGCTCCAGGAGGAGCCTGCCAGAAAGTTGGTTCTCCAGGGGGAGCGTGCTACAGGGTCCTCGCTCCAGGGGGAGCGTGCAACAGGGCCCTCGCTCCAGGAGGAGCCTGCCGGAGAGTCTGTGCTCCAGGGGGACCCTGCCAGAGAGTCTGTGCTCCAGGAGGAGTCAGCAGTAGAGCCTTCGCCCCAGGAGGAGCCAGAGGCAGAGCCCTTGCCCCAGGAGGAGCCTCTCTCTCCTGTGTTCCTCGAGGCGGTCCGGTGCGACCAGCCTCTCTCTCCAGTGTCTCTCGAGGGGGTCCGGCGCGACCCGCCTCTCTCTCCAGTGTCTCTCGAGGGGGTCCGGGGCGACCCGCCTCTCTCTCCTGTGTCTCTCGAGGGGGTCCGGTGCGACCCGCCTCTATTTTCTGTGTCTCTCGAGGGGGTCCGGTGCGACCCGCCTCCAGCTCCTGTGTTTTCCGAGGGGGTCCAGTGCGACCCGCCTCTAACTCTTGTGTTTCCCGAGGGGGTCCGGTGTGACCCGCCTCTGGCTCCTGTGACTGTCGAGGGGGTCCGGTGCGACCCGCCTCTAGCTCCTGCTATGACGGATTAGGCCCGGAGCGGCCCGTCTCCAGCTCCTGCTATGACGGATTAGGTCTGGTGCGGCCCGCCTCCAGCTCCTGTGATTTCTGAAGGGGTCCGGTGTGGCCCGCCTCTGGCTTGTGCTGTTTTGAAGGGTCTGCGTCCTTCGTCGAGAGCGCTCTGTCGCCGCCGTCTGCGGCCTTCATCGAGGGCGGTCTCTAGCCACCGTCCAGCCGGACGCCCTTCAAGTCTTCGTGCCTCAGGTCGTCCTGCTAAGCGAGTTCCGGATCTTCGTGGTTCCAGTCATTGTCCTACCAGGCGACCTCTAGATCTTCGTGGGTACTGCTGTCGTCCTGTTGGACAACCTTCAAGTCTTCGTGCCTCAGGTCATCGTCCTGCCGGGCGAGCTCCGGATCATCGTGGTTCCTGCCGTCGTTCCGCAACGCAAACTCCGGATCTTCGTGGTTCCTGTAGTCGTCCTGCCGGGCGACTTCCAGATCTTCGTGGTTCCTGCCGTCGTTCTGCTAAGCGAACTCCGGATCTTCGTGGTTCCTGTTGTCGTCCTGCCGGGCGGCCTCCAGATCTTCGGTGTTCAAGTCGTCGTCCTGTCGGGCGACCTCCAAGTCTTCGTGCTTCCTGTCGGCGTCCTCCGGGACGACCTCCAGGTCTTCGTGATTCCTGTCGGCGTCCTCCGGGACGACTTTCAGATCTTCATGCTTCCTGTCGGCGTCCTCCGGGACGACCTCAAAGTCTTCGTGCTTCCGGTCGCCGTCCTCCGGGACGACCTCCAAGTCTTCGTGCTTCCTGTCGCCGTCCTCCGGGACGATCTTCGGACTCTTGCCGCTGTTCGGGCGGCCTTTGCCGGACTCTCGCCGCCGTTCCGTCGGCCTTTTGCCAGACTCTCACCGGCGTTCGGGCGGCCTTTTGCCGGACACGCGCCGCCGTTCGGGCGGTCTTTCCCGGACTCTCGCCGCCGTTTGGGCGGCCTTTGCTGGACTGTCGCTGCCGTCCGGAACAGTTTTCTCCGGACTTTTTTTAAATTTTTTAAATTTTTTTTTCCTTTAGTTGTTTCTTGTTTTTGGTTCTATTGTCTTTTGGTCGTTGTTCCGCTCTTTTGGGTTGGTATTTTGTTTGGTTTTGGTGTTTTTGTTTTTCTTAGCCTTTTTCCGCTCGTGCAGGGTTGTTTTTTGTTCACAGTTTTCTTTTTTCTCTAGCCCTCCTTTTGAGGCCATCCCCCTCCTCCCACCCAGTCTTGTTTTTTTTTTTTTTTTTTTTTTTTTTTTTTTTTTTTTTTTTTTTTTTTTTTTTTTTTTTTTTTTTTTTTTTTTTTTTTTTTTTTTTTTTTTTTTTTTTTTTTTTCTTTTTTCTCTTGTGCCGGTTTTGGCGTCTGGTATCCGCCTTGGGGGGGGGGTACTGTCATGATACGTGTTCTGGTTTGATTCAGTTCAGTATTATTTTGTCGTTGTTATCATTAATTATATTTAGTTGTGTTTTTCTTTAGGTGATTTTCTAGTTGGGTTGAGTCTTTGTTTTCTGCCTCGCTGTCGGCTCTGTCTTTCTCCCTGTGTCATGATCTGTGTTTTACTTCTTTGTTCAGTTTGCTGTTTAATTTGTTGTAGTTGTTTTGCTTTGTTATCATTAGTTATTGTTCTTGTCATTCTTTTCTGTGTTCTCAAGTTGCCCCTGCTCTCTGTCCCTTTTCTCTCTCTCTTTCTCTGTGTGTGTGTGTTTCCTGCAGCTTGAGTTCCCTCATTATCTTTTCCACCTGTTACTAATTATCTGCTCATCTTCTCCACTGCTCCACCTCTTCCTCAGTATATAAGCCTGGTTCCCTCATTCACTCACCGCTGGATTATTGTTCTTACCTTACCTCTCGTTGCTCCCCTGCTGTGCTTCCACGTTCCAGTTCTCCTCGCCCCTCTGTAAGTTTTCCCTTCTGCTCGCCTGGTTCTCCACTGCTGATCTCTCTCCCCTCTCGAGATATTCCGTTCACTTCCTTAGTTTATTTCGTTTGTTGATTTTCTCTCGTTTCTTGTAGTTTCTCTCGCGTTCCCCTCAATTGTTTATGTTCCCTGTTTCGGTCCTGCGTTTAACCTTGTTTTGATGTTCCTCCTCCGCGCCACATTGTTTATGTTCCCTGTTTCGGTCCTGCGTTTGTCCTGTGTTTGTTATTCCTCCTCCGTGCCGGATACATTCAGTTTCTGTTTTGTTCATATTCATCCTCACAATAAATAAGTTTATTTCATGCAAATCCACCTCTGCTCGAGTCATATTTGCCCATTTCGTGACATAATGTGCTAGGGGTAATCATAACTGATCACTTCTGTTCTATGACCTTCTTGTTGCATGTTTCATTTTTAGCTCCATGTAGCCTGTCAATCCGTCTGCACTTCCTGCCATGTATCCATGTGTGCCTGCAAATGGGGTAGTAATTGGAGATGTCCGAGTGGCAGCTGACAAGCCTTGCTTGGCAGATGTGAACAGGAAACACGAACATACGAGGTCCAATTCAGCAGAATGTGGTTCTTTTCACAGGCACAGATGGAGCCCTTTAGTGGAAAAGGAAATGATTCAACATAATGGATGAAGATGTTAAAAAAGTCCATTTCACAAATGCCCTTTTGTTTGGATGATGTACAAGAAGGAATAAGTTGAAGATTTGTCTTTGCTTTAGAATATATTGCTAACTGTAACGCATAAAGTTCACTGGATAACAAACAATGACTTATTAAAAAAGTGAATTTCAGAATAATAAATTTCAAATTAATTAGTAGAAAAAGTGTAATGCCTTGCATTCACCAAATTAACCAGAACTACAAAAGAGTAGAGTTATTTTTTTAATGCTTTTTAAAAAGCAGGCATGACCAGGATCTTTTGCTGGGCCACCAATCATTTAAAGTTAACCACAAGAAGTAATGAAACAAGTTTTATATAATATAAGGAGATAGAGATGAGAGCTAAATTGTTGGCATATAGATTAAAGTAGGGGAAAGACATCTACAGTAATTTTTTAAACTCCCTACATATCTTAAACACATTTTGAAAACACAAGTAAAGTTAACGTAAAATATTTCCCATACACCAAAACGTTTTTAGTGGTTCTTGGTATGTTTTAATAATTTTTTGACACTTTAGACTACATTAAAATGAATTTGTCTTAACTAGGATGTCACTTGTAATATTTAGACTACAATTAATCAAATTGTGTTCCATTGTTGAGTGGCAATGACAGTTTTTTTTGCTGTAAGAGATGATTTTGAAACCCTATTAGATATTTTCAGCATTTGCCTCATTTAACGCATGCCTCTTTAAGGAAGTGTAAGGTAGCACTGGGGACATGTGACAGATATAATTCCACACAGGTTTCTGTAACTCTCCTGCTCAGTCTTTCATAAGACCCAGTATTAGCATGTTATACATGTCGTGTCTGTGCATTTAAAGCAGATGATCTCTACAGGAGAGCAGACTCTAATTAGGCAAAAGCATCCAGGGTGTTAAGATTACATGGGGATCTGGGGAATTAGATCAAAATAATACGAAACCAAATAAAATACGATACATGTTCAATGTGTGAATGTAAGCACTGTTAGGCAATCCTTAGGCTACAAAGTATGTGGTGAATATAAAAACATTACAGATTTTCAAAACAGAATGATGCAACAGATTATGAAAGTAAGTTTCACAAGTTTTTAGAGGTGAAAAATATGTTATTTTGTTGTACTGTAGAATACAATAGCATTTCTAATTCTCTTTGATTTGATTTTGTTTGGTTCAAAGGTTTTGGGTTCATCCCTTGCAGCAAAAACCTTTTCCCTTATCTTTCGCATGGCACTGACAAAAACATTTTTTAATGCTTTTTATAGCATTTCAAGACACTTTCTAAGGGCAGTTGGAAACAAGGCACACATTTTAGGTCATTATTTACATATAGCAATGTAGACTCTGTAAATTAATCATTTGTAACATGAAATTGTGTATATATTTGTTTACATGTTTCCAATAATTTCAACTGAACATTCAAAATAAATAGAAGGTAACTCTTCATACAGAGTCACCATACAGTCTACTAAAATTGATTGATTGCATTATATATATATATATATATATATATATATATATATATATATATATATATATATATATATATATATATATATGAATTTAAAATCAATATGACGGAGAATATGTTAAAAACTCCAAATGGCACTGATGTTTATTCATAACAGCTAAAACAGATTTAACAGCTAAAACAGACAAAAGGCTGTATGGTACTTCGATAATTAGCACAGTTTTGTTGCAGCAAAAGGAACAAAGGTTCAAATCTCACTCCCAGGTTTTTTGTGCTTGAATCCTACATGATTTCTCTCCAGGTACTTATAGTATATATTAGGTTGAAAAGATCGTTATCAATCTTGATTAGAAATGATTAGATTGGACCACTGAAAAACAATAGTCTGAATTGTATTTCTTTGATTTCCTGTACAGTTCTTTAAGCACAGCATGCTGCTGCACTGCTACCATTTTCTAGTAAAGTATTTTTGTTAAAGTGCTGTGATGGCAAGCATTTGACGTTATGCTAATGTTAATATAATAGATCATTACATTTCTTTAAAGCAATATTTATGAAAGACAAAAAAATACAACCGAAAAAGTTATTTTTTGGAAATACTGGGCTTTTATTCAACAGAACATGAACATGGAGAATGGCAGAATATGGGTGGTCCAGGTCCACAAATTAAACTAGGGAGGTTTGTAGGACTTTTTTTTTTCTTGTCATTACCTGACTGATTGTTTGTTAGTGGACAGTAGTGGGTCGCCAGAGACGAGACAAGTTACCTTACACACTATTCCCTTAAGGTCCCTGTGGCCCAATAGTGGACTATAGTGTGTGGGAACAGATGAAAAAAAGATGCTTCCACCTGTTTTTTTCCATTCAGCGAGCAGTGGAGCAGAGTAGGAGGTTATATATTAAGGATCTGATATTAATAAGTCAATTCATTTGGTTTTCATACAGCTTTTGTGAAAGATTGTGAAACTTAGAACCTCAGAAACATAGGACTGCACCAGCATCCCAAATGTAGGTGGGTAAAACAATACCAACTGTCAAAACCGCATGATTAAGGGACCTGTGGCAATAGTATGTTGGAGTGAGTATTTAGAAGCTTTATTGTTATAATGTTATTTTGATGTAACTGCTTAGAGTGTGCAATTTGGAGGTCAGTTAACTATACTTGGTGTCTCAAGAAACATATTGACATTGCACTGTTCTGAAATATAAATACATTTCCTATCATGAGGATTGGTTTTAGTAGCATTATGCTAAGAAAATTAATTATTTGTCCTTTCAAAGTAGAGTTTAGAGCTAACTGTAGATCTGTTTGATTTATTTTTTTACAATCTAAACAAGATCTAACAGTTACTAAGTACTTAAAGTAACTTTAGAAGTAATCTCTTTTTGCTCTTAACTTATTTTGTGGATGGCTGCTTTTTATTGTACTTCAGCCAAAATACATAAAAGTAGTGTTACACTTATCACACATTTCTAGCAAATCAACATACCTCCGGTTGTTGCGGTAAGTCTGACTACAAATCAAAGGCCTGAAAATTTTTGTAAATCAAATTCCTTTGCCTTTTTATTGCTGAAAAAGTTCAACATTAAACTAAAAATATTTAAACGATTACATAAAGATTTGCAATGTTTGTCAGCTGAAGTCATGCTGTATTTTTCAATCATATTAAAGAGTGGTTATTTGTCTTCACATTTATTTAATTGGGTACTGTTTCGCAAATATGTTATCAATGCAAATAGATTTTTGGGATATATGTTTAGCCAGGGACAAAATCTGTAATTATAATAGCATGTTGTTTTGTTTTTTGTCCTTGAATTATTGTGCCTCTCTCAAATTAAGGCACAGTAGATTTATGGGTTAAACATCTAGAGTCCTTGAAAAGTCCCTAAGTAAGTAACTCCTTGTTTGAAACAGCTGTATAAGTAACGGATAGTAGAGAGGATGTGTTCCAATGTAAAGCTAATTAGATTTTATTTGCACTGTAGTATTACAGCTTTTCAACGCTTAATTTGTTATATATATATATATATATATATATATATATATATATATATATATATATATATATATATATATATATATATATATATATATATATATATATATATATATATATATATATATATATATATATATATATGCACACACACACACAACTTTATTGAACATTTCTTGGGTTTTATGTATCAAAATAAGACACAGGTAGTCAATTAAGGTTTAATGAGGGTTAGTGAGATAACAGCATATGCAACAACAAATACTCATGTATCTCAAAATGCTATCCAACAGCCAGGAGTCCCAGGATCCTGCTGCAATGAGTCTGAAGGCCCCATGGGCGACCGGCTACACCGAATCCAGATCCGGCCATGGACTTAGACATCTGACAGTAAACAGGCACAGACAGACACAACCATGCTCATGGGTCTACCTTTATGCTTGCATATAAATGGATGCACGCCTAATCTACAAACATAAATGCATACAAAGGGGGTCATTATTCTCATTGGCATTGGGTATTTATTGATTTTTCTACTATAAGTATTAGTTGAATTGGGTATGACTCATTAATCAGTACTTGAGTAGCCTTTTATTTGTAGTATTTTTTGGATGACTAGTTTTTTTCCTTATACCTGTGTAAAAATATGTTGTATCACCTGAGTATGGTTACTCACTACACTACCTACATTTATATTGTATTTGTTTAGTTACACTGAAAAATATGTAAAATTATAAAATCTACATCTTCAATCTTTAGATACCACCATAGTCTTTTTAGAGACTTCAAGTATCTTGCACCATGTCTATTAAACGTTGGACAGGAATCCCAACTTGAAAGAACATGCATTTACATTAGAGTGACTCAACCTGTGTTTATGTTTTATTTCATGTTTGCAAATATTCAGTAATATCCAATAAAACTGTGACAACCTGAGGATGAACTCTCCTTTAAATGAACATCACAATCCAGTACCCTAAACAGCATAGAACAGAAAACCTACTTTTATTTTTATGAATTTCTTCCAGACCATTGTTCTTACTTACACAATTTTCAGTTTTGAATCATTCATTTTTTCCTGTCCTTCTATCCCTTTCCACTAAGTCTAATACACATCGTAGTCTTGCATTTAGATAACACTGAAAATGTAAAAATGTTGGATCTTTTCAGTCTACAATACAAATATGATACTTATGTGTAACACAGAAGGGAAATACTATTTTGCCATTTTTCTATGTTATATGTAATGGGAAGAAAAACATAAAATTCATAATTGCAAGTTGATTTTTTTAGAAAGAAACTCTCCGGGCACAGTCTTCCCTATTAATCTAGAATTCTGTGCTAGGGTTATGCTGAAAGATGGGAATTGGTCCTTTACATACATCAGTGATAGATGGCTTTTAATCAAGATGTTGAAGTACTTTATAGTGCCGAGCGTAAAAGATGTTCACCATTGTTTTCACTCCAAATTCAACAAAAAGACTAATCAATAACAAAACCGTGGTCAGGAAAGGAGTGTGCCACAAATGCAAGCTAAAGGCTCGCATCACCTAGAGAGGGATGAAAAATCCAATTATTTTGGTTAACAAGCTGACCTTCGTACATGTAATGCCAATGTGTCTCTTGGCTTATTTTTGTTGACAGAGCATACACACTCCAGGGGCTCAACAAACCTCTAACTACTGCAGTGATTGCACTCAAAAGTAATATCCACTGAGTAGGTCTGATAAAGCACAAAGAACAAAGTTCCTGACAAACAAGCTAATGAAGATTTACCAAGGTTTTGTTTTCTTCAGTTGCATATGAAAACCAGGATTTGCAAGGGGATTCTATACACATTATTTATTTGCCTAATAGGGATTCTATTTGAAGGCTGGATGAATATAAAGTGGGCATGATTATGTATTTACAGACTTAAGTCCATGAATAGAATCAAAATTTACAACTGTCATTTTACTTTTTAAATCTCTTGATATAAAAGTTGATTAACCAGAGGCCTTGCTACATCTCTATGAATAAATCCATTGATACATTCCAGCAGCGTTCATTTTGGTCCAAAGTCTCCAGATATTATATTTTTGAAAATTCTTGTTTCTCCTCAGTGGCTTAGTTGGAACAATAATCTATGATATCATACAAAGGGAGGTTAATACTTTTTGTGGAAAAATGTATGTTTGTCTGAAAAAAAAACAAAAAAAAAACTTTTGCTCATTCTCTTGTCAAACTAACAGTGTTTGCTTCCAAAAAAAACAAAACCTATTAGCATCATTGGATAATATACACCGGAAAACAAAGAGAGACTGTATCAGCCTACAGAATAATGTTCTGGCTAGTCCATTAGCTTTATAACCCCGTGCCAAAACCATTCTTTGATTAAACAATGTTAGTTATTGAACTTCTTAAGATGATGAGTTACTGTAAGCCACAGAGTTTCACTGAGGCAAATAAAAATAAGATTTATTAGAAATAAATGAACCCCCCTCAAAAATGTTCAGCTCTGCAGTGCCAAGTTATTTCAGAAAATATTGAATTTAATTGTAAAAACATTAAAGCATCTTTGTACAAATGCATCACAATATCTATTATATATTTAAAGTTATAGATTGACAATAATAAGCACAGTATTGTATATAATAGTAGTATTAATAGTAATTTAATATAGTATACTTTTGCACCTATGGAGAGAGATTATTATTTCTATAGATGAAACTCAAGAAACTGCAATACCAATTTGATTTCAACAGCCTTGAAAGAAATTACTGAAGAATTATCCTTTCCTGCAGTTCCAACTTCAAATATTTTGTCAGATGGCACTTTTAGCTTTGCACAACTAAAAAATTGGCTTTTTTTTTTTTCAAACTATACACAGTCGTCCTGCGGACAACGCTGAGGTTTTGCCACTGATACTCAGTTGGGTTAAGACTATTGACTTTGACTGAGTCATTGTAACACTTCCATATCCTTCCTATTTATCTTTATGGCCACCCTCAAAGTCTGGAATCTTCTATCTTGTCTGTGGCTCCTTTATCCCCAATGTCTGCCTTGGGGTACGGCACCCCACGCCCACTATGAGACTTACTAATGGAAAAACCTATTTACACAAGCATGCTCACACTGGTGCTTGTATCACATGTTCTTAAATACTCTATGTTGGGCTTTGTTCCCAATAATATGCAATATATTTACTAGAACGTTGTATTTTTCAGTGATGTTGTGATCCTTATTGTTACATATGCATATGTTTGTCATTATGGTCTTCCTGGTTTTACTGGAGGGAAATAATCAGATGAAAAATGTATTTTTTAAGACAGAGTGACAACTGTGCAGCCATGATGCTGGACTAGGTGGAAACTGTGACATGGGGAACCGGGTGTTCTGAAAGAGTTTTCCAGCTGAGTAAAGGTAAACATGGACCTTACTGAGTAAGTTTGTGAGGTGAGCAGTCAATGGAGATGTGGACAGCGAAAAATTTTATGAATGGTTGATGTGATTGCCCGAAGAGGTGCAGAGGAGCTTGGGAGGACAAGTAATACAGCAAATGAATAGACAGAGTGAGAGTTTGGACAGAGGAGCTCTAGAGGTTAATTTCAGGTAGAAGAGATACAGGAAAATAATTACTTGGGCTGGATCTTCCTGCTGCAATTCAATAATCCTCATTTCCCTGTGTGACTTGTAGAATTCATACTATAATATGTCAAGGTTTTTGGTTGTAACTTGACAGAATGTATATATTTCTGAAGGGGAAAATTACGTTTAAAATGCGCTGTATGAGAACCCCTAATGACCTATGCCTTTCTTCTTATTTAAAAATAAATTATTCACCATTCATTTTTTCTTAAACAAATTTAAACAAAGATTAAAAATACAAAAGATTTCTCACAAATTACTTTATTCTTCATTATGTAAAATATTGAATTTTGGTAATCAGCATCATCATCAAAAAAATTTAAAATATCAAATTGTATTTAGTTGCCTAGGAAACTATATTGTTGCATTAGATTTTTAACTTGAGTCTGTATTATATATCAAAAATGGTGATATCCTTGCAAACCATTATTCTCCATTTTGCACCACTAGCACAATCAGCTCCAATACATTGAATTAGGTTGGTGCAGTGAACACAATGTCAATTCCATCACACCTGGCAAAGAGAACAGTTTTGTTAAAACAAAGTCTGCTTTAAAATATCCATATGATTGGGCATCACTTTAACAACTGATGCCACTAAGGTAGAATCCATGTTCCTCCTCTTGATGAACTTGCATTCTGTGATAGACAGATGCACATTGGGACTCATTGTCACCAACAGGCACCTCAGGGATAGCGACATGCTGATAGCTGCCAGGGAGCAGACAGCTGTCAGACTGGAGCTCTGCATTTCAAATAACCTCCCTTTCAATAAAAAAATAAAAAAATAAATACGGGCTGATACAGACCTACTGTTGTCAAATGCACCAGATTTTTTTCTATCATGTCACCTATTAGAAGCCTAAACCTAGTTTTCCAAGGTTAGACGATTGTGTTAAATCAAATTAAAAATGATTATGCCTAGACAAAGAAATACACTTAATTTAAATACACATTTTTTTTTTTTTACAAGGATACACTACACACAAATTAATTTAAAGCAAAGTGTTACCACATGGGTACATACTGACAAAAGGCTTGTGCATCAGTTTCATGAACTCTTGAAGCTCCTTTAAGATTGTATCTTGATCTGTGATTTACACGTGTAAAGTAACAGAACCACCCATGTTTGTTCTGATCAACTTTAGTAACAGAACAATGTTACACTATGATCCTCCAGTGTCTATGGAATTAAAAAGGCTACTTATACTGACCGCCGGCCATTATTCGAATAACCAACAAAGGATGTTGGGTCGGTGAAACATAGTAATGGGAGAAGGCAGCCCAGTTTGATCAATCACCTTTTCTTTACATTACAGGGATGGCCTGGAAAGTGTAAATCAATTAACTAGGGGATACATGGCAAAAGGGTAAATTATGGAAAGAAGGCAAGCTGAGTAGGATTGCTTTGAGGGGCATTTGTAACTTGGTTTTGATACATGCATCTCTGTCCCGATAGTTAAGAGGTAAAACAACATCCTATTAAGGGGTACTATAGCGTATTGTAAAAGCCATGTAAATGAATTCACCAAATGCTTAATATACACATTAAGTACAATACATCTATGATAAACATTTCTATAAAAAACATTTTTTTCATATTATAGTCAGACTAATGAAATCTTTAGTCAACAGAGAATCTGGCACAACACTAAGTCAACATTAAGCAGAGGGCTTTAAGCTCCAGAACCATAGTTTGGCAGGTAAAAAAGCTAGAGGCAGCATTGTTGATAGGAGGGAGATGAAAAATAGTTTTCTTGCCAGCATGCCTTCATCACCATGGCATCACATGTTGCCAAGAGGGGGCCAAGACTCTTGGCAGATAGAGGTAAAGCAAATCTTACCGACCTGTTGCCATTCGGGTTCCCTTTTAATTTCTTTTAGGAGTAGGGAATAGGCTTTTTGCTAATGTTTGCAGTAGTACAAGTACAGTGGCTGGGCACTAAAGGCACTGTGTTGAGCTACATTAAGAATAAGACTATAAACAAAAGAGGTGGTTTCAAATTCAGATGGTGTGTTAATTCAACTTCAAACAACTCTTCCATCGCTGGTGTGAACTACTTCAACTTTTTATGTTCTCCATAATCTTATTCACATATGTCTGCTAAATAAGATTTAAAAAAAATGATTATTTCAGCAAATTCACACCATCATCAGATGATTTGATTTACAGCGGTAAAGGCAATAAATGTAAAAGCTTTGATAATACATGTGACATGTTTAAAGCGCCTTTTTGAACTGTGCTGTATCAGGGAATAGAACAGGATTCCTAGCTTTGCTACAAAGCCCACCGTAACACTCTTCTATACAGAATTGTTTATTTTAGATGCTCATAAACTTCAAATTACAAATATAAACACTTTAAACACATTGCATGCAGAACACTAACATTTCTTCTCAATTTGTTGATCTTCTGAATGCATCACTATATGACTACAGGGACTTTCCTTACAGGATGACATGTGTTAAAATATGATTAAGCAGATCCACAGCAAACGTAGGACGCCAAGAGATTTGGATAAAAGCTTGCTCAAAGAATCTTGTTTGTACGTGACAAAGTGTAGCCTCAGTTCTCACTACTAAATACATATTAAATTGAAAATACAAATGAAAAAGGTTGGTTTAGCATTCAAAGAATATATCAAGACAAATCGTATAGTGTAAAATGTTTAGGGCATTTTTACTCAGCATTTTTAAAATGTTTTCCCCTGTTTAAACCTCCAACACCTAGTTTGGTGTGCTTTTGAGTTCTAGTTGAGAGTGAACATCCTAGTTACAACACAAGGGAATCCCTAATGCTTTTAGAAGAATTCTGTGGTAGTGTCAGAGTCTGTTAAAGTATTAGGATTTAGATAAAGATCAGGGCAATGTTCATCAGACAGATAGATAGAACTGATAAAAATAAAATCATACAGAGACCACAATGTAAGACATAGTTGGCAAACACTTTACAATTTCAAAATTTCATTAATTAGGGGTGCTTTTCTAAAGTAAGACCTAACAAGCTCACCAACATAGAATAAAAACGGATTCTACCATATAAGTACTTCAAGACAATACAAAAAACAACAACAACATATACCTTGAAAGTCCTGGGATGAGTAAAAGCCCAGCTATTGATTGTGTTAAGAGGATCTGGACTTACTTGAAAGAGACATGCAAGAAACCCTGAAAAGATTTTATAGTCTTAAGTCTTGAGAGAAATGGACGACTGGATGGACAGGTAGATGGCAAAAAAACTAACGTCTTACTAATGGTTAAGACTACAGTAGCCATTAGAGGAGAGTGTATCCTAACTTTTTCTTTCTTTTGATAGAAACCTTGAATACCACTCAAAATCATTCACATGGACTGTGTTTGATTGTTTCTGTTGATAAGACAAGATTTATCCTTGCAACGAGGGAAAAAAATGATGGGTAAAAATGTGACCTACCTACATTTGTAATCTTCCTGCAAAAATTACTTTTTCCTACTCCCTCTTGAATTAAAAAAAAAAAAACTGCATGTTGGCTTCCAGTACATCACTGCTGTCCAGGTAACACTGCAAGGAAACATACGCACTGTTTTTATTCAAAATATATTCAGGCCCAAAGATCGAAAGCGCTATGATGGCCTGTTTTATTATAATGTTTCTTCCAATGATATTTAGCATAAAAGGGTTTAACATTGAACTACAACACAGTTCACAAATTATATGTTACCCGATCCTGGAAGAGCATTTCACATTACCTACAACATTAATTAAAACAGGGATTACACAGGGACTTTAAGTCTCCCTTACAATGACAACATCGATTCCAAACAATTCAGGTGTAATATTTACTAAGGTGGACAGGTATAAATAATAACACAATGCTGTCAGTAACTACTGAACATTGCATGTAATCGTGGCGTCATGGCAGGTTATCCCTTTGGTTTTTGCCTTCACTTCTGACATTAAGACCATTATTTCATGATCAGTAAAATTCTTTCTTTGTGCCTTAATGAATACTGTTGCAATGGTTATTTAGAAACAGGGTAGAAGTCTTCCACTCTGCTAATTTACATATTTGTTTATTTGGTGGGGAAGAGTGATCCTGCAGCTTTGCTCTATTTCACACAGAGTGGGATGTATGAAGGAAAGTTGCATAGTATTGTGCACATGCTTGTATACATCAGAATGTGTTTATGCTTGCACTAATTCAATATTTGTGGCTACACAAACCTCTAGTGTGAAACCTTTGCCGTCAACTAAACTAAATGGTTGAATCCTGACCTGTAGCTGTTTTGTAAAGACATCTGAAATGTGTTAGTTTGTTAGAGCATCATACTAAAGATCAAGGAACATAACACAGACATAAAGACATGGACAAGTTTAAAACAGGTTAAAAACTACAATATCCCAAGCCTTGAAAAGTCTTGCAGTGGACAGTTGAATCTATAATTCAGATATGTTGCTGTGAGTATTGCACTTTTGCACATTTATCTAAACATCTTTGAAGAATATGATATGTCTGCCATTTACAGTTGTGTAAACTTAATAAAGTTTATTTCCTAAGAACTTTAAACATAACACAATTCTTTGTTTCTGTATTACATAGAATCCCAACCAAATATGTTGATTATTACATTGCACCAAATGTGAAAAGTCCAGGCCTTGTGTATACTTTTGCAAAGTGATTTTTATTTTAGATTAGAAAATGTTGTTTCAGTTTTTTTGTTTGGTTTTCTTCTGTGTATTTTTACATGTTATCTTTGCTGTACTTTGATATATTAACCCTTTTGTCCTATATCTCTTCAGGTCCTGTTCAGTGGACAAAAATATTTTGTTTGTTGTACTTCATGTTTAATGATCTTTTATTTGATTTCTGTATATCTATCCAACTTTTTATTAAATGTTTCAGCTGACAGTCTTAGAATCTCCTTTTTTTTTTACTTCATGCTTACCTTCTCGGTAGGGAAAATACATCCCGACAGCTCTGTCGTAGTCAAGTTCTTTAACACACAGTCCGTTTTCCGTTACACAAGAGTCTGATGGAAGTTGTATGTCACATCAACTTAAGATTTGAGGTGGTGTGACTTCACAGCACGTTGATTTTAGTTGAGACCCTGTATTTTTAATATATTTACTTTACATACTGGCTGGAGTATCGGACACATTTAGAGAGGACTAATATTAATTTACCTCTGGGATCGATAAAGTATCTACCTATCTATTTTAATAATTCCAATTCCTCTTTATTTTAATTTTGGGATCTCCAGTAAAGAGTATTCTATCAAATATATTTGTCCCAAACTGAGTGAGAAGTGTTTTTACAGTTTTTTTTTTGCTTCACTTTTACTATAAGTAAAACAAGATTTGCTAAAATTTGTGTGTTTATCTACTTATGTCTAGCAGTAGAATGCATGTAGGGCAAGAGGAATTTTTGAAAATTACCTATCTGGGTAGTGTATTTGTTTGTGCATTACCTCCAACACATATTGTTCATAGTGATTTAACCTTCTATTTGATCATTCTTAGACAGTTGTTTTAAGAGGAAGACTAACACTTTCTTTCTACTGTGTTGGGTGTCCCTCTCATTTGTCAGCTGTTGCTATTTGTTTCTTCAATACAAGGCATTGCCAGCAATGTAAAAAAAAAAAAAAAAACGTAGGAGTGCGTTGCAGATGGTAAATGGTAAGTATCAAAGCTAACAAGCCATTTTTTTAAGAATGCATAATCCTTTATAATCTCTGGTTCAAATTTAAAATACGTGGGCTAATCTATGTACTTACTTTTCACTGTTTCTTTAGGACACCATTTGAGATAAATTTCATCTGCTGGAAAGGAAACTGCCATGGTAGCTTGTGCAGTAGAACCGGTTTCCGAAATCACGCTCCTGTTTCTTGTCCTATCACCTACCGAACCTGCTCTGTTGTGTGGGTGTGGCTATGCAATTTATAAATGCTTGGAGGGGCGTGGCAATGGACGTGACACTCAGTGAATAATTTAACATTTACATTTAGGTTTAGCATTTAGATTTAACTTTCACATAAATATTTAATATGTGAGTGCGAAAACTGCAATTCCTTTTCCTTTTTTTTTTTACATTTTGCGCCCCATACTTATCATGGACCGGTTCATCTACGCTGCCATCAGTCAAGACCAAAAACAAACAGATCGAAAGGACTCCACTCTCCAAGACTGCATCTGTTTCTCTTCAGCCTCTGGTCTGTTTTACCTGTCCATCCAGCAACACCATCTTCAGCCTCCAAACAAATAACCCTCTGGTAATACTCACCAGCACAACACACCCACAACCCAGGAATCCAGATCTGGTCATTAGGACTAACTGCAGGTCACACAAATGGCCAAAAATAACATTTAAGAGGAAACTAAATTCCCAAACTAGTGGGGAATAACCAAATTAGAAATGTACAAACTTTAATGTGTGTTTAAAAAAAAAAAAAAAAAAAAAAAGTGGTTTCCAACACACAGGCGTACAACATTGCATGTGTTTTAGGACACCAATTCTGTTTTACTCAAATGGATGCATTAAAACTCTAAATGTCCTTAGCCTGAGGAATTTATTAAAATGACTAACAGTTGCTATGAACTCTTTTTATTGCCACATTTATGTATTTGTCATCTTATGCCAACAGCGAGCAAACCTCCAATGCCAACCCACAAAGTTAACAAAGTTATGGACATAAATCACCCGTTTCTTAAAAACATAGGAAACACGTGACACTGACACTCAGAAATGTACTCTGAGTGCTAGTGTGAAGCCAACAGGTTTTATTTTCACAAGTGTGGGATTACAGATTACACTTTGATGCTTTGTTGCTGTTATTTCAACTTTGTTAACCTTTTGTTGTCTCTTGGTGTTATTTTCGCCATAGTAGCTACACCTTGTCTAGCGTTCTGCTAGCTGAGACAGCTTCCTGGAGGAGAACATGGGCTGAGATGCTGCCAGCACTGCTCTACAACTGTTGCTATAAACTCTTTTTTTCAGTATCCTGTGCATCTATTTTAGTTTTATGTCTCTTTAAACCCCCAGTCGGTCATGGCAGATGGCTGCTTGTACTGAGCCAGGTTCTGCTGGAGGTTTCTTTCTGTTAAAGGGGAGTTTTTCCTCTCCACTGTTGCTACATGCATGCTCAGTATGAGGGATTGCTGTAAAGTCAACAACAACGCAAGCCATTGTTTCAGTCTGCTGATTCCAGAGGAGTGAATACTGCAAGTCAGTGACTTAATGCAATCTGCTGGGGTTCCTTAAATTGGAAACTTTTCCAAACTGATTTGTAATGATGTATCTATGATTTGAATTGATTGTCTTGTAAAGTGCCTTGAGATGACATCTGTTGTAAATTGGTGCTATATAAATAAATTGATTCTTGATTCTTTACTTGATAAATCTAAAAAAGTGTAAAAGTGTAATAGAAATTGCTTGGGGTTTATGTCAGTTGTTACCGAAAGAGACGGAACTGAAATGAAAAAAGGGGCGAAATTAGTGGGGAATACATACAAAGTGGAAGAGGGGGATAATGCACAGAAGAATACACTGTACAATTTGATGTATATTTGCTATTGCAGCTTTTTCTGAAACGCACCCTCATTGGATTAGTAACATTTCTTCTGGATTTTAGACGAAGAATGAAGATTAAATATAGGTTGTTAATTTATCATGTCTTCTTAGTCAAGAGAAGGTTTTTTAAATAATTACAGCTTCCCTAGAACCCTGTGCTACATATCCATGTAATAAACACTACCTTTTTTTATCCAAAATTAAGGTAATAATATAAATCTGAATCTCTATATACAGGGATATGTCCAAATATGGCAGAGAAAGGATAAACCAGGCATGGTTCTTATCAAATCACTTTGAAGGAATGCTATTTTTGCAGGTGTTTAAATTATTATTTTAGCTTGACTGAACAAACACTGTTCTATCTCAGTATCATGCTTTGATGCATTCTGTTACTCCAAGCAGAACCAAAAACGACGGCTATAAGCTGACCTTGAAACAATACTTGTTGTTCATGATACACTGTAGCAAAACAACCATCAATATAGCATTTTAATATTTATTATATGAATGTTTTATAACATGAATACAATTTATTTTATTATTTTGCAAAGTAAGATTATGTTTGTTTATTGTTACTATGCCTCTCTTCCGCTTTTGTTTCTATTGTAGTGTATTATGATTATTATTATTAGTGTTATAATTTTAATCACAGCTCTATCTAATATATGTTAAAAACAATCAAAAACTATTGAGGAACCAATGTTCTTTTATCTCTATACTGGTTCACCAATAGTCCTTTTTTAGCATGGGAGTTACCCATAGACATAGATTTTTTCACAGATACTCCTGAACTACCAGCTGACTCCAAGCCAAAAGGCATCAATCGTTTCATCTCCTCTCCTAGCTCTAGGTCATAAAGAAACTGGCTCATTGTCCGTGAAACAATTTCAGCCTCTGAAGAGGAGATGGGCTGTTTCAGTAATTACTTCTCTTTGCTTTTTATTATAAGAAATTCCAGACACACAGTATAAAGTATTTTTGCCATGTTTTGAGGCAACTTCCTAAAAAACATTCAGAGCCGTACTCAGAATGTAAAATAGAAGGGATTTTATTTACAGTACTTACAAGGAATAAAAGTTTAAGAAAGTTAGTTTTGAGGTTGTGGTTCTTCGGCGTCTGGAGAGTGTAAAAGGCAAGGCAAGAAGTAACACTTATAAACAATACATACACAGGGCTTAATAAAGGTTACTGTGAATCCATGCATAGATCAGTTAACAAGGGCACAAGGAGTTTTGAGTGTAATTTCACACTTTTTCTGTGGAGCCTAGCCTCCCTCTACAGTGGTCAAGAGGGTATTGAAAACCCCACTGCGTATGAATTTTTAAAGGCATCTAATACATTTGTTTACACTGACAGATGACCTACTCTGCGCTTGCATTTGTTTTTTCTGTTGTAACAAAATAAAACTGCAAATTGACCTATGAAATGCCGTAAGACTACAAAACTTCAGTTTCATTGCAGTTTCTCAACACATTATGGTGTGCTCACAGCATTTTCTGACATTTAAGTTTAAATTAAAAGATGGTATGCAGTTACACAGGGAGCATTTATACAACTGATAATGCTAGCCTAGTTAGCCGAGAACAGCAAACAAAGCAGACCCTTTCTTTCCTCCACTCGTAGATTTATTTTGAGATTTGTATGACTTACAAAATTATAAAAGTATAATTTTTGAGTAGAAAGTTGCATAAATCAAGGGATGTCACCTGAAGACATTAAGATTTAATAGCAGGTAAATGCTCCACCTTTACCTACCTTAGCAGATCTGGATTAAGATGTAGCAACAGTAAAACTGGGTCAGAGAAACGTGAAACCGGCTTTTTATCCTATGTGCTATTTTTTTGTTTTGTTTTAATAACAGTAACAACTACCTAACAGTGCAAAGTAGTTGCATACAAAAAAACACAGCTTAAACAGAAAACCACGAAAATGAGATACCAAACAAAGAAATATGCTGTCCAAATCTCTGTTCATGACGTAATGAAGTTATAGTATGTACAAAACCAGATGAACGTAAAGACAAGGTAGGATGTTTAAAAACATAGTTTTAAAAGTTAAAATGTTGTAGCTGAGTAAACTATTTTTTTTTTGCTATCTCGATGAACACAGAACAGAAAGCGTACAGATGCCAGTTCGAACTGTCTTAATCCTAAATTCCAAGTCAACCATGCTGCGACATAACTGAAGGCCTTAATATACAGCAGCATTCAAGAGTCTCCATTCAACAGAAGAAACCCACATGACATTTGAGGGTTAACATTTGTAATGACATTAAAATGTAGTAAAACTTTATTTTACATTTATTTACTTAAACAAATGTTCAGCATTTTAGTGTAGTGACTTATTAATAAAGCTGAGCTTGATTTGATTACTCAAACACTTTATATTTGGCTTTTGTTGTTTACATTTTGTGTTAATTCATGTTAATTAATACTAATACTTTCAAATCTGTTTGTGATTTAAAATGAAAGTCAGATTTATTTATGTTTTTTTAATAATTACCAAGTTTAAAGTATAGCACTACTTTCATACACTATGTCTAATGGTTCGGTGCTTTGTCCTTATGACACTGATGAACAGGAAAGGGGTGAGAGATAGCCTCATCACATCAGTGAATTCCCAGTGCTTAGACAGTCAAACTTGGATTATTTGACAAATCCTTTTTAATCAGAAACAACTGTCCTACACTGATACCAAAGTAACAGAGGCCCAATTCCTTCTGTTCATCTGATATCATGTTTAAAAAACTGCATCAGTGCAACAGGAAAATTATCTCCCTCAGGCACGATTTAAAATGAACAGTTCTCCATGTTACATACACTGTAATTTTAATGCTATACAATTATCATCTGTTCAAATAAATTTGTTATATACAATAAAACAATTTGGAGTCCTCTGGACAAGATAAAGGCTAAACAAGTACAGACCCTTTTTCATGAGTTCGTTACATAGAACAAAATCTAGGTAATCTAGTTAGTGGTAAATTAGGTGTTTTTGTTTTGTTTTGTTTGTTTGTTTGTTTTTAACTACAGCTTCTCTAATTTCTCTACAGTACCCTTCATGTCTAATTCAGAGTAGTAACAGAGTAACATAACATGCATTTTATCGTTTCAGTCCTGCAAGGAAGCAAATGATAGACATATTGCAACAGCCGAACAAATCTAACTTGAACTAAAATAAATATTTTAAGGTTATCATAGTTCATGTGGAAAACTTATGTTCTTCTCTGGTGGGCATCTAAGTGTTTTATCTTGTTTCATGGTTTGTGGAAAGGTAAAAGTCTATCCCAGGAGTCAGAATGCAGGCCTAACCATTTCAGAATTGGGAGAGACACAGAAACTCACAAGAACAGCTATCATACACAATTCATTTTGATTAAGAATATTTGTGGATACACAACAAATAGGCAGATGATATTTGCAACATTATATAAAAACACAGTGCCCACAGAAAAAAGTATTGCATAACTTTTTTTTTGTTGTCAGGTTTTGTAGGTACAGGTCTATTGAGTGCAGCGGGTAATTATTAGGAACACCTGACTGGCTGGCTGATTTAGCCTGATATAAAAGGGAGTGGTGCTGTGTGGGAAGGGGGGGGCATTAGGCCTCACCCTCCTTCTTGCTTGTCCTCCCTTGGTTTGGTTTTGGTTTGTCTGGTCTGAGTTGTGTCAGTTGGGTTTACCTTGCTTTGGTTAATTCAACTTTTTTCTTAGCAGGTTAGCTATTTATTTCTCATTGAATTGTTTATTTTTAAATAAAAATTTGATTGCTTTTGTGTCCTTTTCCCTTTTGTTTTTGTGATCTGAGTAGGGTTGTGACACAGACATCCAAAAGAAACACTTTCAAAATGATTTGCCTATTGTTGTGTTGTGGCTAACTACATTTCCTTGACTAAGACATGAAAAAATAAATAAAAATTAAATATTAAAGTTAAATTATTTTAAAATGTACGCATATAGTGTTCTTCAGTAAAATAGTGTTGTTCATTGTTGTTGTCTGTCTGTTGACATATTTTTGCCCTGGGATGCAAAATTCCATTCCCACACACTTAAACGTAGCACATACACAGTAGTTCAATAGAAGACATAGAACCATGTTGCGCGCAGAGCTAAATGTAGCTTGATTTGCATACTTTCATCTTCCTCCGCGGGGCCGAAGTCACAGCCTTCTGTTGTGAAGTTTGCCTCATTGACATGTCAAGCGGGGGCTGTTGGATATCATTGGACAAAGATGTGAAATAGATTAGAGCAAGAAAAGTTAAATAATTCAGTGGAATGACTTAAAACAGTTTTCAGGTGAATAACATATCAGAAGAAGTTAAAGTTGAAAGAGCTCCAACCTGAACAACCAAACATCAAACTTAATCAACAGGACAAAGACAAAGGAAGACAATGAACTCAGTCATTTTCAAACACCCAGTTTAGCAACTAGTTACAACACATTTACATGAATATGCTGTTGTGAAACCTTAGTATACTGTGTGTCTATTTTCAAGTTATAGCCCCACCCTGAATAACACTTTACCAGGTGTCACTGCTATCAAACTAAGCATTTGGTGAGAGTTTTGTTTAGCAAGAGACAATCCTCTCCGTAGAGTGGAAAAGTTACAGGGCTCTCATCTCAAGCACTGAGGGTGAGACTCAGGCAATTCACACATTTCAAAAACTCTTATAACATATATCTATCCTTTCACACACAGTAAAAAACAACTTACAAACCGATGACACTGGCATAAAATAGGAGACTAACACGTTAAACAGTGCAGCATAAGCATTTTTTTTTTTACTTGGTACAAATTAAATGATAAAAAAAAGTCGGTCCCTTAATATTTTCCATAGTGCTACATATTTATATCATTGTCCAGCATAACAAATAAACAAAATCATAATTAATAAGCTTTTGAGGTTTAAAATATTTTTGTTTAAGTTTAAAAGAATATTAGTACCCCAAAGGTACTTTAGGCAGCAAACATTCAGGCTACACAGAGTAGATATGGAGCCTATATAGCTATAGCCTTAAAATTAAAAAATGATTTTATGTATCATTATTATTATCATCTTTTTTTAATATTATTATTATTATTATTATTATTATTATTATTATTATTATTATTATATTATTGTTAATATTAATAATAATAATAATAATAATAATAATAATAATAATTAATTTGTGCAACAGATGGGAATAATAATATTCTTACCATTATCATCTATATTTATAAAATGCCAAATCAGTGAGATAGGCTACTTATCTCACTGCATAGACTATAGTGTTGGGTAAAAAAACACTGTAAGCATGTGTTTGCTATTAAAGATGGTGATGGTGATTACACCAATCCTGCTGGTGCTTCAAGAGAACTAGAGCATTTGGGAGAAGGTACAGAGCCATTTCTACAGTAGGGCAACAGCATGAACACCACCAGACACTAGCATTGACATAAATGGCTCTCAGCTGTAATAATAGTTTTCTTTGCACTATAGTCTTATTCTATTTATTGAATGTGTTGTTGAATTACTCTCTTTCTGGATTTACTGTAAGTTGTGGTTCATTAGGTATGATGATGTGCCAGCGATAAATTTACTGTATATCCCAACCTTAGTCAGTAGGTCCTTTAGGGAGAGTTTTATTTGGAAATTGCCATAAGTGCATGTGTGTGTGTGTGTGTGTGAACATGCGTGTGTTGGTCAGGGTGGCCTGGTTGGGTGACTGACTCCTGGCCTGAAAAAATCTCCCAGCCCGGCCCTGGTTTTACGTCTTGATGAAGATTATCTTTAAATAAAACATTGGATAAATCTTCCCTGTTGAAGAATACATTTCAATAGGAAATCTCCTTCGCAACCATAACAAGAGAGGACAAATTTTGCTTGGACCAGGTTTGTCAAATGTGACATTTTGTGCAATTCATAACTTAACGATAGAAAAATTTGATTTCCCTCTGAAAAAACGGCAAGCACTGCACATGAGATGCTAGGGGGGCCAACAGGGAATGATATCACATCAAGCCTTCTTTCGATTGCAGTTGTCATTGAGAATGAGTTATGTAAAATCCTAGTGTCAAAAAGCCTTGTGTTTAGCTTGTCCATTCTGACAGGTTAGGAAATGGAGCGTGCTACCTGCCTAGCATAAAATAATGACTGCCCTACAGTGTAGCTAACGTCACTTCTGCATTCTCATGATAAGCAAGTTTTTATACGTCAATCAAGTTTTTTTGTTTTTTTTTGTGCATCCACCTCCCACCCTCTCCCTCAGGGTTGTGTTATTCCTGCATTATTAAATCTTAAGTTGTGAATGTTTTCATTTAAAATATAGCTTGATGTTGTTAAATGTAGAGTGTATTCATTTCATTTTTCTTCAATTTACCGTTTTGGTATTTAATAGCATAACCTAGGTATGACGCAATCCAAAATATGCTTTTGAAACTTATTTTATAGTAACATAACTCTTTTCGCAGCAATAAACCAAATATTTACTTCCTTTTTAGGTGCTGTGGAGGATTAAAGTTTGGACATTGGACTGGCAAATACGTAACATTAATTTTGCTTGTGTTGAACCAAGATGCAGATTTCTTATTGATGTGTTTAATAGTGTAACACTGTTGAAACTCCTCTTGAAAGATTATTTTCTCTTTGGTGAAAGATTTACCTTTCATATATTTTTATGTATTTTAAATGTATCCATTATCTATAATATGACATAAATTGGCTTGGTGTTATAGATTGTGAAACATCCCCGTTGCATAATGGGGATGTAATCACATCCTATTTCCAGGTAAAGTCATGCATACTATATCATTGGCCATAATGGCATGGCAATTTTTATTGTCATTGAAATTATGTACAATCTTTCAGAAAAAGGATTTAGGAGCTTTCAGTCTGATGATGCGGCAGTCACATATATCTGGTCTTTCAAAACTCCCAGAGAGGAGAAATGAAAGGTAGACCCTTTTTTTAAAACCCTGAATGCCAAAGCCATTCGCCTATGCTGTATATTTGATGGGGTTGAAGTCTAATACTGGTAGGGTAAAATTCTGATATAATAAGCCAGTCTTACAAGGACCACTGACAGATTTATTTATTATTATTTCTTGCTTGGACTTTCTCTGCTGCAATTAAGGTAGATGAGAGGAGGACACTGCATTAGAGTGACTAATAAGGCACAGGTTAAATTGAAGATATTGTATGCAGTTACATAAAATGAATAATTTTGCTGCTGCTCCACACAGAGTATTTGGCAACAATTTGCTGACATTGTTTCATAGTTGATAAAGTTATCAAAATAACATTGTAAGTTTCACACCTTTGTGCCTAAAATGTCCATAAACATATGAATCCACAAAACTTTCATTGGGTATTTTAGAAAAGGGTCTCTAAGCAGCCACACCCAAACCAATTGAAGTACTACTAAAATATATAGTTTAAGACCTATGATTTTAGTTTATAAGATGACAAGATTCATACATGAAGTATTAAAAGACTACAAATTGCATACAAGTAGATAATTATGATCCAGGTCAAACTTTAAACAACAAAAACATCTCAGTTTATTATAAATTACTTTATTTTTGCATGTGCTTGACCAAAGTCAGTCTTGTGAGAGACTTACTTTCCTTTAAAGCTTTGCCATCTGTGGTGCACTTCGAAAAAAAAAATATATATTGCTTTTCTGGTAGAATATGATTGTATCACTATATTTATTTATATCTCTTGACAGTACCTACTGTAATATCTCCCAAATCAAATAAATGTCATCGTTCATCACACAGCCAAGTCTCCTCTGATTTCAGAGACACTGGACAATTCAATTCACTTTGACTTGACATCCATCTGTCAGACTCATATTCTCTAATTTAACTTCAAGGTTTATTTTTTGGCCTATGCTTTGCACTGCTATATTATATTTTTTGCTGCAGCCAATACACTTCGTGTTATTTTTACTGAGTCAATATTGGTCATACCTTCAACTTAAAGATAAAAACTGATCTCTTCCAACAAACTTTCACACCGAGTCAAAAAAAAAACAAACAAAAAAAAAAACGAATGCATTTGCTTAATGGTGTAAAATGTGTCAAAATGTTAGTTTTATCTGTAAGTGATTTAGCTAAACGTCTTAATTTATAAGAGTAGCATAGCGTTAAAAAAGACTTCATAGAGTTTTACAACAGACACTGTGTAATTTGAAAATACAATCCAGAACGTTTTGCTTTTTAAACATTTTTTTATGGAACCCTGTGTTAATATTGCTATTATTGAGCTACAAAATTTAAAATTGTTTGTTCATTAGATTGTTAAATGGAGGTATCAAAATGAACACAAGGAATTTGTCATGGATTCACAGTATATTCACATCGAGTGGAAGATCAACATCAACAAAATATTTAAATTGACAAAAAATGTACACAATTTTTACCTGGATTTTAACTGTCTTAGCATGCTTTGTTTGTTTTGTTAAAAAAATTAACAAATAAATAAATAATTTTGATTTTAAAATTAACAAAATGTGCATCACATGAATGAAACCTAATAGACGGTATTTGAAGTAATGTAAACAATCCTAGCACACTCCCTCCTTAAAAATTCTGCACAGCTTTGAATGTACCTTCTTTAAACGGGTGATTTGCAGTCACAATCTTTACATTGGAAATCTAATGGAATCCTGATTACTGATTTGGGATTTTGGAGGGTCATAGTATAGCTGCATGAAAATGTTTGCGGTTCCTAAAAAAGGTGTTTCAGAATTTTTTTAAATGGTACGCAAAACAAAAACTTCTGTTTATTACATTTAATTTTGTCTCAAAATCAGTTGGTGTCTCTTGCTTTAGTGCAATGATGTGAATTTTCCTAACCAGTGCTGCTTAAAATATCTCTATTGACTCTGCTATAGAGTTGATGCTGCAATCAGAGAAGTGCAGTTCCCCTCTGTTGTCATAGGCACAGAGAGAGGAGCCAATGGTGCAGAAAGGTTTTGGGCTGATGAGCAAGCACACAGCCATCTGATTACAGTAGTACATTCTCCATCCGAATCTCTGTGTAACTCAGACACAATTAGTCTTGACGAGGAAAGAGCCCCTATGAGTTTTTCTTTTACCTGCTCCCATTGTTGTCTCCTAATTCAATTTACAAGTAGCAAATATGATTGCTATGTGGATGCTAGACAAAAGTGATCATATGGATTTTTTTGCCATGTTCTTGTAATTGAGTCACAGCTGAGTGACAGTCCCCACCGCACATGCATTTTAGATACACTTTTACACTGATGACCTAATATAACACAGTCATGCATCTAACAGGTTAAAAGAGTTTTTTTTTTTTCTTCTTTATTTCAGTGACACTGCATATTGTTTTACCTTTAGCAGTTCATATGATATAATTTCTAGTGGGGTATTAATCCCATTTTAGTACAATCAAGCAACTATATAACTTTTTGTGTTCATGAAAATATTGGATCTTTCAATAAAAAAAGACTTTGTACACACAGACCTACCTGCCATCTTAAAATGTGCCTCTCTCTCTTTTTAAATAGCTCCCACCCTTTTCCTGCCCATTCAGCAGTAGTCATAAAACAGTGACTTTACATAGTCCGTTGATCCTGTTTACAACCATAATTAGGAGCGCTTATTTACATTACCGCGTTGATAAAAAATGACAACATGGTATTTTTTTTCTGCAATTTGCCTAGGTTTTTGCAAAATGCTGCACTGTTGACCTGATGGAACTGTAAGGGAAGTGGTACTATTTGAGCCTGAGGTCAGTTGGGGACTTGAGGTTCAAGGTAGAGCTTTGAGGAAGTAGGCACTTCTCAATGACTGCCAAGAAGCATTCAGGAATGACTCCAACATGCATATATGAATTAAAGCAACACTCTGGGTATTTTTTAATAAAGGAACGACATAGAAACATTTTAAAGCTCAAAATTATTAACTCCGAATAACACCTCCACTTTGAAACAAATAACACTATCAAATCTATTGTAAAATGTTTAATAGTGAACACATGGATTTTGTTTCTATCAAAGAAAAACTCAGTTAAGTTTATTATTGATCACCTGAATTCGCCATATATTACATCGATTTAAAAAACTAAAATAATACACTGCTCAAAAAAATGAAGGGAACACTCAAATAACACTTCCTAGATCTGAATGAATGAAATATTCTCATTGAATACTTTGTTCTGTACAAAGTTGAATGTGCTGACCGGAAAATCACACAAAAATCATCAATGGAAATCAAATTTATAGACTAATGGAGGCCTGGATTTGAAGTCACACACAAAATTAAAGTGGAAAAACACACTACAAGCTGATCTAACATTGATGTAATGTCCTTAAAACAAGTCAAAATGAGGCTCAGTATTGTGTGTGGCCTGCATGTGCCTGTATGTCCTCCCTACAATGCCTGGCCATGCTCCTGATGAGACATCGGATGGTCTCCGGAGGGATCTCCTCCCAGACCTAGACTAAAGCATCTGCCAACTCCTGGACAGTGTGTAGTGCAACGTGACATTGGTGGATGGAGCGAGATATGATGTCCCAGATGTGCTCATTTTGATTCAGGTCTGGGGAACGGGCAGGCCAGTCCATAGTTTCAAAGCTTTTGTCTTGCATGAACTACTTAGACGCTCCAGTCACATGAGGTCTACCATCGTCTTACATTAGGAGGAACCCAGGGCCAACCACACCAGCATATGGCCTCACAAGGGGTCTGAGGATCTCATCTCGGTACCTAATGGCAGTCAGGCTACCTATGGCAAGCACATGGAGAGCTGTGCGGCCCTCCAAAGAAATGCCATCCCACACTATTACAGACCCACTGGCACAGCCCCCATTTGTGGAAGTCAGGCCCTTATACCATCCTCACGGAGTCGGTTTCTAACCATTTGTGCAGACGCATGCACATGTGTGCCCTGCTGGAGGTAATTTTGCAGGGCTCTGGCAGTGCTCCTCCTGTTCCTCCTTGCACAAAGGTGTAGGTAGTGATCCTTTTGCTGGGTTGGTACCCTCCTACGGGCTCATCCGAGTCTCCTTGTGTACTGGCCTGTCTTTTGGTAATGCCTCAAGGCTGTGGACGCTACGCTGACAGACACACCAAACTCTCTTGTCACAGCTCGCTTTGATGTGCCATCTTGGATGAGCTGCACTACCGGAGCCACTTTAGCTTGTAGAGTACGTCTCATGCTACCATGAGTGTGAAAGCACCACCAACATTCAAATGAGACCAAAACATCCGTGAGAAATCATAGGTACCGAGAAGTGGTCTGTGGTCCCCACCTGCAGAACGACTCCTTTATAGAGTGGCCTGCTGCTGGAGGTACAGGTCGCAGAAACTCATAGGTCAAAGTGAGAGAAAAATAGATGGTTTAAGTACAGTCTTACTGAATAAATTACAATTTTTGTTGTGATGAGGCTGAATTGTCAAACTAAATGTACCCGGTAAAGTTTATATATGCTGTATATATAAACAGACGATGACTGCCTTTTGTAATTTTATTTAGAATAAATAAATCTAATATAAGTTTAAAAAATGCCCTGCATAATTGTCCAATGTGAAGGATCTCAAATGCTATACAACATTTTTTATAATATTTTGGCCAAAACGGAGACATATTGCAAAACAAGTATATATGAGTTTTAGTAGGCAAAACAGGTAAACATAAACTTGAATAATCCCAATATAAACCATAATTTTTACCATCAGGTTTAAACATCTTTAGCAGTTGTGTGCTGCAGAAACATCAAATAATCACTCTACAATCCTATTTCTTGCAATACATTTTTTCGGCATGGTGAATATCTAAAGTGGCTTTCTTTAACAACTGCTCAACATCTTTATTTTTCATTTCACAACTATTGTGGAGCTCGCAAACATGCACAATGCATTTAACGTTCTTTCAAATCCACTAGTAAATGAATAAATAAGTAAACCAAGACAAGATGTTATGACAAGAGAAAACTACTTAATCTTTTTTTTTTATATATATATATATATATATATATATATATATATATAGTAAAACAACATCAAATTATACAATATACAAATTGGTCCTGTTTTTAAACATCACTTTTGGCAGTGTTTCACATTTTTGCACAATATATAAAAACTTTTTTTATGTCCACTCTAACAACGCTCATACACTCCAGAACAAAATTTAATTTTTGTCTTTTTTTTAACTTTAAAGGGCAACATATCAAAATGTTGTGATGTCTAATAATCTAAGTTCCCTTTGTAATTATGGCCAATTATATTAAGGTTTTAAACCATTACGTAAAACTCTTGGGAAATAAAGACTACCATGTCATCAGTGTTTCAGAGTAATCATGCTGTTTTTTAAGAATCGAATTGGGTACTTCTCTTACTCTTTCCAGACAATGTATGTTATTCTGGTATGCATTTGTCAAACATCCAGTAGTTCTCCCAGGATGCAGGAGAATGTCTAGTAAATTGCTATTTGAATTCCATTCATGCTCTGAGGAGGCCAACTCAAATGCTTTGACACCTGGTCAAGGTTACCGCTAAAACAACAGGGATTCTTGGATTTGCTAGTATGTCAAGAAAGACATAAAATATTGCAATAGGCAATTACTACAGGGTCAAACACATCTTTTCACACAGAAAGCCGACAACCTGATCAGGATTATGATGGCCTCATTTCCATAAATCTACCATCATAGCAACAGGAGACAGAGTTGACTGATTGTAATCGCCAAGAATCTGGGACAATTAACAAACACGCCAGGTCAAAATACAAGTAAAAAAAAAAATCGCATCACAGTTGCTTATTTCTGCAAATACCAGTTTTCACCTTCATCACTAAGGTAAAAATAGTGTTGAATGACAAGATTTAGAGAAACATTTTGGTAACAGCCAATGCATCTTGCTATAGCTCCCTAAGGATAGGAATATTCCAAAAAGAATAAAGGGGCTCCCATTGTCACAACGTGGACTTACTGTAGATATGAAATAACAACCCAGATCAGTCATTAAGAGTCATGTCAATGTGATGCAGGCTATTTACACTACCCTTGTATTGTAGAGATGTTTGTTAGACAGTTATGCATTTAGCCCTTAAAGTTACATGATAACAACCACGGTCATAAAAATGGATTCCAGTATGATGCTTGGTTCTGGTAAAGACAGCTGCCACAGTTGCAAAACAGTATGATCGAACGTGGTACGCAACAAGAATTATAGATTAACATTGCACAAAAAAGCTTTTTTTAAAAGAATACATCTTTTGTTAACACTTGTTCGAGAATTACATTTATACAACTGTAATGCAGTTGTTGACGCACATGCAGGAGGAAACTCTCAGGAAAAAGATATCAGTAAAATGAAGTTCATTGTAAAGAGAAATAGATTGATATCATGAATGACCTTGAGGCAGTGACTACAGGAATGACTTGGGGGACTGGTAGCACGGAAAGGTAAGAAACAAGGTGAGTACTGGGCCAAAGGCACAGAGGGAGATGACTGGAGTTGATCTTACTTGAGCAGAGTGGATAACCAGCAGAGAGAGGTAAGTAGATTTGGAGTTGTTGTGAGTTCTTGTAGACGGTATCCAGAGGCTGAAGCTCGAGTGGACGGAAATGGGGCTGCTGCGGAATCACTGAGGTGGACAGATGAGTTTTCGAGCGAGAAAAGCTTGGAGGAGCAGTTACCAGTCACAAGGAAATATCCAGGTTCCGGGAAGTACACAGAGGTTGACTGTTGAGATCTCTGAAGTACTGGAGTACTCAAGAAGAGGTTCACCTGAGTTGAGCACATGAGAGAATTACTAAGAGACACACTGAGAGATCAACAAGAAAACAACAAGAGCCATGCAAGTAATTTGCACTAAGGAGGGTGGGTTCCATTAGTAACTAATACTAAAAGTAGAAAAGATGCACCTGTATTCCTTTAACCATTTCCTAACAGTTGTTATGTGTTTATGCTTCATTTTATTGCTAATCCTCTTTAATTTTAGGTTTGTCATAAGCTGTCTCCACAACCTATACCCCAAACTGAAGTGAAAAGTTATCCGATTTCTACTTTAAACACCTTGGAGATTATTTTGTTCTTTATCATTTGAAAAATGTGTTTGTAAATCTTAAAGGATAGGAAGAAAATTAATTGACTTATTACTCAAATAAGTGTAGTTTACCAATACTCTAAATGGTGAAGCATTTATATGTTCTGGCAAGTGGCCAATTATTATTTCTTAGTTCTTAGTTTGGAGGGTACAAGATTTGACTAACAGCTGTGATTCAATGTTAGGTGTAAAGAAATATATCATATTAATAAACACTGGCCAGATAAGGATATGAGAGCAATTAAATAATTCAATCATGGTGCATAATGTATAGGATGCTGTTACTGTCAAAACCCTTGTTAGTCTTTTGCAGCTGAGCTGGTTATTCACCAAGGTAATAAAATGCCTTGTACTAGATGTGGAGAAAACCCAAGCCACCTTTCAGACAGTTGAAAAGGAAATTAGACAAATTATTTACTAAAAATGTATATATATATATATATATATATATATATATATATATATATATATATATATATATATATATATATATAATAAGAAATAATAAAAATATTTAGAATTTTATAAATGTAGCTCAGATGAAAAGAAGATGGGAAATAAACTGATTAGTGCATTCACAACTGTTTATTAATAAACAGGTGGTAAAAATTAGAGACATTGGCAAATCTCTTTTAATTTTTTACCTACTCCATTAAGGACTGTGCCATTTTGTTACATAGCTTATACCTACTAGAAACATGCTTTGATGAAAGACCCTTGCAGACTGAGTTCTAAAGCCACTTACTGTACTAGCCGAGAGACACAGCTAGAACATACACACTTCAATGCCTCAATAAAAATATCAAAAAAATCCTTTTTATTGTGTTGTGTTAAATCCAGTTCCCAGAGGACAATGGCACAGCATTTCACTCCTTCACGTCCTCCACAGTCAGCGTCTTACATCCATGCCTGTTTTATCTGATTTCAGACGGGTAAATGGGGAGTTTCACCAGATATGGCCAAAACAGCATAAAATGTAAAAGTGGTCCCTGGAGAGTGCCCCAACGGGCTTGTTTGAAATTGAGTACGTATCAACAAGAAAGGTAGTGAAAAAAAAAATTAAGTGCAAAAGTAGGGTGGAACAAAATCTTCAATGTACTTTTAGGGCTCCTTAAACTGTATATAAATGGCCTTTTTTTTTTTATTTACCTCTAACAACGTTTGCATTGGTAAAATAAATCAGAGTTTCTAAACACATTATTGTAAAAATTTAAATATTTGTGTTTTTTGTCAATTTTGTGAGTTTATGTTGGATTCTTTTACTGTGAATTCATTACATATGTTGTATATTTTGCCACAGTGCTAAGGCGTTTCTTTTGGAACCTGGAAAACAACCAACAAAAGAAAAAAAATAGCAAGTGGAAAAAAAATTTAGGGAGTAAAATATTAAAGTGCTAAAATACAAATATTTTCATACCTTCCCAATCCCCCCCGTTTCATTTCCCCCAACTTAAATCCATACTGAACGAGCCCTCTGTTATATAATCATCATATCAGGTCCTTGCTGGAGTAATTTTGCATTTCATATCACTTACAATATTATCGCTCTGTGTCAATTTACAAAAAAATAAATAAAATACAACAGAATGAGAAAAAAACAGGATTTTTAAAATTTGTACATGTAGCCATCAGGCAGGTAAACGCACGCACGCACACACACACACACACACACACACACACACACACACACACACACACACACACACACACACACACACACACACACACACACACAC
>JAVLVB010001001.1:484756-495936 GCA_032876305.1 Orestias chungarensis
GATGCCAAAGATCTGCAGGTGGAATCTGGCCACAAACAAAACGTTATATACCATTAAAATTTGAACTTAAAAACCTGTACTAAATAAAAGAGCAGAAAACATAAAGGTAGGTGTATTTCAAAGTTTAAAACAGTGAACGGAATTGTGAGAAAAAGTGATCTCAGAGACGCAAAACTGAGATAAGATCAAACATATCGGAAAACTCACTTTCAAGATTCACCATAGTGTTCATACGCTACAGTTCATCATTTTGATGGATTACACATTTTTTATTCATTTATCTGGTCTATGTTACCCTTTTAGTATCCCGTCCTATTAGTACTTTCAACAAATTTACGTTACTTTTTTATGACCTAGTTTTTTCATTACCTACAGATAAAAACACACTACCAGTATACTACACACTACATTACACTATTAAGGTCTCAAAAACAAGTTCAAAATTGACAAAAAAGTGCATTTTATGTCAACTACTATTCCCTCAAACTAAGTATCACAGTTTCGACCTTGGTATTATAGAGTTTAGTTTTTCTTCTCTTGGACCTCAGTGCACAAAGCCTGATTACCATTATGCTATGAATTATAAATGACCACAGAGCTTTATATGAAGGCAAATGTTTTACGTGAACTTTATTATTAATCAGAAAACTGTTTTGCATGTCCGGCTGAAACAAGGGAGTTGCTGATTGCTTTAACTGTCAACAATAGCTTACTAACCATGCAACTCTATATGGTCTGCAGAATGGAAACTATCCTCCATTCAATTAAGAGAGCACCTGCTTATCCAGTGAAAGGCTGGGTGCAGCTATTAAGTGCATTTAGAGAACTATGCAGTTCTTCTTAAACCAGACATCAGGGAAACACACATGTCTCCATTCCTAGAATCTTAACAGTGCTGCAGTGCAATAAGCTTTTTAAACATTTCACCTACTTTTTCTGTGATTTTGCAATTTTTTAGGAATTCTTAAGTACAAAAAAGAGCTTGCACTGTAGGAGATACAGCGCAAGAAAATAGTATCGATACACACACATATATATATATATATATATATATATATATATATATATATATATATATATATATATATATATATATATATATATATGCATATGCTTTAAGTTCTTTGGTTCAAAACAAAGTGTCTAGCTTTCTGATGTTAAATTTTCTGTAAAGGTGCTCTTTGACCAGATAAACCACACCCCAGACTGGATGCACAATGCAGAAGTGTTCATTTATTCTAAGGAATACCAGGTTATACATAAAATCCATTGTAAGCACAAAGATATGCACCCCAGCAGTTTAATCTAAACATGGGTCTGTTCCATGCCATAATTTCCAAAACCCATTTGAAGGTTCAGCATCCCTTGTGGGTAAACAGATTACTCAGTAGTTAACTTTTATGACATAGTTACCTAAAAAAGCAATAACATCTGTCACTCGCTATGCTTCGTTGTCCGTTTGTGGAACTACACTAATCCTGGTCGGAAAGAACCAAACAGAGCCAGTAGGAAGGTCTTGGCCAGTCAGACTGCTGTACATGGTTGAGAAACAACTTACGATTACAGGAAAACTGTTTATATGCCGTCATCTTTGGTCACACTAACCAGCAACTGCAGTAGTAGGGCCGAAATAAGCAAACAGAAGTTCGTAACTTTTTTTTCTTTACGCAGATTATCTCTCATATTATAGTAAAGACAAAGTGACAGTATTAACAGATATGTAAGAATGTATTTTTTAAAACAGTTACCTACTGCAGCTTTATTCATTTTTGGACCTTTTAGCCGAAATATAATTTAGCACTGTTTTCAACAACTAAGTTTACCGTAACGTTTGAATTTAGTATAAATAGAAGATTTTTCTTTTTTGGATGCTGGATATAAACAGTCCCTTTTTATGACTTCCCACACCAGCGGAGATAAAAGGCGCTTTATAATCTTAGGCTGATTCATGTCAAGATGTTGTACGTTGTTGATAAATCAGATGCTTTAAAGATATCTAAGGGCTCTTTGGGAAGCTTTAAAGATATGCAGAGTATTTGCACAACAAACAATAGTGAAGAACAAAATGACTGTATAGATTAAACAAGTTAGAGCCAGTTTACTTGTCCTACATTTACTTTAGGACACTCGCCAATTCACCTTTATGTTAATAATAAAGGGTGGGGAAATGTTTGCTTGTTTGTTGTTGTTGTTTGCGCCTTAGCAACAGAAAATGGGTTCTGATTCTTAAACAAAACAGTATTCTAAACTGTTTATGAATCTTAAAAAAATGTCAATGACAATTTAATTTAGTCTTTAACACACTTGACTTGTTTATTTTCATGAAGTTTCCAAAATTTGTAAAATGTAGCTTTGTGAATAGGGGAAATTCTTTCCTAAGCAGTAAACGATTTACAGGAATTTGATTATTTTTCACTCTTTTATGTTTCATCTTTAGTCTTAAGGTTGTTTTTATCTAGTCATTTTGCAGATTCAAATTCCAAATGCAGGACACTGGAAAGCATTTCAACTAGTTGTGCTTGTATGTATATCCTTGAGTCAAAAAAAAAAAAAAAAAGCTAAAAACCAGTGGTAGAAAAGCATTTTTTAACTACCCTTACATAAAATAGTAATGTTCATCAAGTAATTAATTGTAATTTATGTTTACATTAAAAATAAAATATTTTTTTCTTGTCAGAATGACCTGGTGACTTCCCTGAGCTGGTTCAGGAGATGTAGCAGCACCTATCACACATTTTTATACCCATGCAGCTTTGTAACTTGTCAACACAGTGAAACTCCTTGCTCAACTAACTCTTTCCATTTACTGTGTTCAATCTCCATGTAGGTCAAATGTTGTGAAAGCTGAGTAGGTCATGTAATGTCCATTATCTTCATGGCTCAAAATCACTGCAGCAGGCGGGTTAATGTTTCTCAATGACTGCTAGCTTTCATCTAAACAGAAGCATGTTAGCTTTCACAACTTCTGGTACATCCAGTTGGATTTAAAGACTTTCTATGGATCTGGTCAAAAAGTATCTTGTGCTCCAGTTCATTTTCTAAGGACAGTGGAGAAACCATTTCTGGATGGCCCTGTCCGTATCAAATGTTTTATTTGCAGCCTCTTCTTTTAATTTTTGTTGTGTGCAGTTGTTGATTTGTCTAAATTTTAGTGATCATAGATCAGCAAATTATTTGAAACAAGCCACTCTTGAAAAATAGAGCCCATCTTACTATAAAATTTACCTACAATAATAGGAATAAAATCATAAAAAAAAGCCCCTTGTGTAAATCGCTCTGTAAATCATCTGTATGCACAGGGAAGAAAAGTGGAAACCAGTAAACTACTACCCAGATGTATTCTGTCATGTTTAGTTAAGGCTGAGAATCAAGTGCAGAGAACTCACAGGAGACTTAATAAGTTAAAGGTGATTTTATTTACAAAATGATAATGTGTAGAAGACTGGAATCCATCCGGGAACTGGATGAAAACACATAGAGTTAGTGACAGGAAATGGAGCAGATTGCAACTGATTAGAAGATGGCTTACTTGTAGATGGTGGAGCGTAAGGAGGTGAGTGCAATCTGGGGTTGTGAAAGGCAGATGAAGCGTGTTGGTGTATATCCAGTGTATAGGTGTATAGGAAAATATAATGTAGTCAGATGAAGGCAAAATAGAACTTTATTGCACAAACTCAACTCGATCATGTTTGGAAGAAGAAGAATGCTGAGTTCCTTTCCAAGAACATAATACCTACTGTGAAGCATGAGGGTGGAAATATCATGCTTTAGGGCTGTTATTCTGCAAAGAAGACAGGAGGACTGATCCATTTTAAGATTGGGCAGAAATTATTATTTTGTATTATTATGTTTTACTTCCTAATGCATGATCACCTTTATGCAGCCTCACAGCACCACGATTACTCTGGCATACCTACTACATGATTGTCTGTGGTGCTAAATCCTGTTACTTAAAATAAGTCACTGTGTGGACTTAGTCTATCCTATCTTAAAAGGTGTTTAGGTTTTTTGCTCTTTCAATACATCCATTCATTGGTTACTCCTGCTTGAAGCCTGTGATCTTCTTCATCTGCTATGGCAAATCTGTTACCTTATCCTTCTGGAGCTTGCTGTCAAGTTTTTTCCTTCAAGCTTTCATGTTGTTTCTAATCTTGACTTCCAATTCCTTTTGTGCTGTACACACTCAATTTCCTGTCTCCCCGGCCTGAAGGTGTGCTTTTCTTGTCAAACTTTTTTTTTATCAAATTGTATTGTTATTATATGTACACGAATATGTGCACATGTCCCTGAATGAAAAAGATTTGGGTACTAAATTAGCAAGATTGCAATTGCTATCTGTGAAAAGCAATGTTGCATATTAGAATATCTCATTACAAATTTATACTTAACGTTTATATGGAATGTAAGGCTTGTAGGCCCAATGAAATAACACAAAATTGTGACTATTACAACTTACAACAAGTTTACACTGTTTGGAATAAATTCACTGCAGACAGTTTTCCTGGGGATGCATGTTTTTTTTTACATACAAACCACTGTAGACTGAGCAATGTATTACACTGGAAAGGTTGAGCGCAAAATGCTAGAGTTGCTGGATTTCACCCACTGAAGAACCTCAGGTGGCAGAACTCATGGGGGCTCTGGGAGGATTTCATTTGTAAACTTGCCCTCTCAGCACTCACACCTATATCCATCACATTCCACCACTGTTGTTTTATTTACAGGGCCATCAGTTGTGGGCAGACTTGGAGACAAGTTTTGGAAAAGCGTGTACCCTTACGGACGATATAAAGTTTTAAAATATGAGCAAAACAGAAAGTACTGCATGTTATTAAATAAATTTTTTTTGCAAAAGCAAGTTTACAGTATATGCTGTGCCTTTTTATTTTCAACAAAACAGCTGGAAGCATCCCTTTTATTCTCCTCCTTCCAATATATGCTTGTCTGTAGTCTTTTTTTTTAACTCTCTACTCCTCAGTGGAAATTCTGTGTGCTTTCCCTGCTGGTTGCTGAGATTTGTGTATGGACCTCCGTAGTTCTGATCATCAGCTTTTAATTCAAACGATTCTTTGATGTTTGCCAGGCATCTTGGACCCTGTCTCAAAAAGAGGAGAACAAACAGATGAATCAGATGACTTGTGCCTCTCTGGATCGTAAAGGGAGCTGAGGAAATGTCACTGCAATTTAAATTACGCATGATCTGATAAAGGGAGCTGCTTTGTTGACATTTCTGCCTTCTTTTATTTGGATTTTGCTCCTTTTCCTACAGAATGGCAACCATGTTTCTAAGTAGTAAAATCATGGCACACAGCTCATCCCTGGCAAAATTCCCTCCAGCAAAATGCTTCTTGGGGGCTGCCTTATGAAGTAGAAAGGCTGGATTTTGCATGATGCAAGGTTTATGTAAAGACATCCAGGACAGAAATATTCATGAGTTACATTGCCAGTACCAATGCTTAATTCGATAGTTTTATTTTTATGTTCGCAAACACTTTATACCATGGGTACTATAAAGTCAAAAGATGTTGTATACAGTAGCAAAAATAGTTATAAAGCATATTAATAGGAAATTATTTTTTATGAGGCTATTGACATTAAATCCAAAACGGAATTCAGAAACAGTTTAAATAATCCACACATAAAAATATTCTACAACAGATTAGTCCCTAATATACCTTATGCTTCTGTCAGACTGCCCCAGGGCACCTGTGGCTACCTTACAGTAGCTTACCATCACCAGTGTGTGCATGTGAATGGGTGAATGAATGTAGAGTAAAAGGCTTTGGGGGGGTTGTGAGACTTCAGAAAGCGCTATACAAGGACCAACCATTTACCATTTTACGATTTATGTGTAACCAAATTCAGTAACAAAGAATATAGGTTTTTAAAACACATAGTGAAACCATTTTTAATCTTTGGAAAAAAATATTTCTTATTTTTTTGTTTTAATTTTAGGATGCTTTTTGCATGAAGAAACTAGTGAAATTCAATCTTGCAGGAAGATTCCAATCCAATTTTCCGCAGAAACATTCTGAAAATCTTTGCTGTATTCTGAAATTTAAGAACTTAAATGCAGCTTTTTAGCTGTTTTTTTTCTTTCTTGGAAACCAAGTGACTGTCAGAATGCCTTTGTTTTCGGAATAACTGCTTTCTGTAGAAATACAAAAAAACAAGCTTCCCGGAGTTTTTTTTATTAATTATTATTTGCATATTTACCTATTCTTCTTAAATTTAGTAAGGGGTCTCCATTTTCTATTCTCCAATAGCCATTCATGATTGTGAATTTTGTTCACCCTATAAGTGAAAATGTAAAGTGAGCTTTCCCTGCTTCTAAAATCGTCTAACACACTATCCAGACAACTATGGAAGCTGTATTGTTCTGATTATTAAATTGGGATAATCTAGTGCAAAAAAATGCTGATAGAAGCCTGAAGAGAACTACTCAGTTTATTCTAGGTTCATATGCAAATACAGTTCACAAAAGCATCCCTGGTCTGCCGATTTTTATTTTTTTTTGTGCCAAGGGGACAGCAACATATAGGTTAACTATTACCTTTAGCCCCTCTTTGTATAATGCATGACTTTTTTTCAATAGAAAAAACGGCAACATAAAAAACTGTCTACATAGAAGCTTCTTAAACAAAAACATGTGGCTGTCGCTGTGCAGCATAGAACAGTGAAGAGACGATTAAAGACTGTAGAGACAGCTTGTGTCTGTAAGATAAAACCATTGCCAAAGAGGAATGACAGCATTTACAAAACTACCACATTTGAGAACAGACACACACATAAAAATGGGTAATGGTCAGAGTACGCCCTCCTGTTAGTGCAGAAATTGAGGCGTTTGGGAGAGCAGGGGAAAGTGGCTATTAGAAGACAACAAAATATCAGCTCTCAGAGCTGGAAAATGCAATAGTGAAATATTCATGGGATTTAAGAATTTATACACTTGTTTAAAAGACACAACATGTTGTGTCAGGGATTTATTGTTTTTAAAACAGTCTAATATGGAGCAATCTTACTATATCTCTAAATGTTTCAAGGAGCAAATCTAATTCATTCTTATTCAAACACATGCTTTTTAAAGTCGGCATCAATAATGTGACTCGCAAAAAGCTGGGGGATAAAGGCAAAAGTAAAAGGCCCATTATTAAAAAGTAACATGGTCTAAATGTAAAGGTAGGGGTAGCCGAGATATAAGAAAAAAAGTTATAAAAGATAGTTACAAAAAAACATAATTGACTTTTCTGAAGCCTTTTTTGTTTAGCTGAGCAGAACTATTGATGTACTCTATTCATTTGTTGTGAATCCTTGAATGTGATTTTTTTTTTTTTTTTTCGCATAATGGCGAAAAATGTATAGTTTGCAGTTTGCGAACACTTAAATATTATTATTTATGTACATAAGTATTATTATTTTTATGGTTATTCGAGTTGCACTGTTTAAGAAGGCACCGATGTATTATAAAAGAATAATAATGCTCTAATGATGCTCACAGTCTTTGGAACTGAGAAATAAGCTGCAGGAAATAATGAAGGTAGCAACTGCTGATTTCTTTTTGCTTTCAAATTTAATTACTATATGTTTCGTGTGCAGATAGTTATTATTTTTGTAGTTTCTTTAAATGCAAGTCACTACTGTTTTAAACTAATCTATGCAGTAATATTGAACTCTCTAATAACTCTTAATGCCACACAGTGGACCATTTGTTGCACTCTGGGTAGGTGAATAGATAACTTAACACACAAGTTAGAATTAGTTCTAAAAACAAATTATTTTTTAGAAGTCTTACATGAAAAACCTGCTCTCTTTAAGCTGAAACCGATAACTGCTGCACTTCTGTGCCTTCCAAGTTTTAGAACAAACTGTGTGTTGAGGTTTCATTTATGTGTAAGTGCATTTATAGTGTTATTTAAAGCAATATTTTTAGATAGTCAGAAAAAAAAAATAATAATGGAAACTATTATGGTATTTTAAAGAGAAGCAAATACTTTAACTATTATGTGTCAACTCTCATCTTAAAGAATAGTGTTATGGCACCATTTAGTATCCTGGGTCTTCAGTGAAAAAAAGAACCTATACTTACATTTCACATTTCATTGCTCAACATTACAAAAACGTTACCAGCAAGTTTATCTACAGAGATCAGGCTTTAAATAAATTATTGGCAAATAACATATGCATAAAAGAAAAAGAAAATAAACAAGTGGTAAGCTATTTTCCCCTTTTGATGCAGATATTGCTTAAATTAAGATATATGCTCTTCCGGACTCTATTAGATACCTGCATTTACTTTTCATATGCTGTGCCCATCACTGTGCTTCTTGCTGTCAGACCATAGTCTGTAGCTTTGTTTTGCTTGCCAAATGTCAAGTTCTTCTTTGCTTTGTAATGCTCAGCCTCAAATCTTTGATGTATGCCATTAAAGTTCTAATTTTTTTTGAGTCCTTGGTTCTCTATTTTAAATAAAAAAGTTTGTTGCCCCGCTAACTTTGTGCAGAATTGGTCCTTCAGGAGCATCATCTTTTTTTGATGCTGAACAATTAAAGAATAAAATAGAAATCTTTAAAAATATCATATACTCTTCTGATCATGTCTAATAGGAACACTCAGTAGAATGGAATTAGTATTAAGATATATAAAAAATTGATTTTGTTCATACATAGAAGCTGTACAGGACTTATGCTTCTGTCAGCAACTGAAAGGTTTAAAAACTAAAATATGAGAAACAAAGAATGAATTAAGTTAACAAGAAGGGTCCAGATAGGGAGACTTACTTCTCATTAAGAAGATAAATTCACTTTAAATAATTATTGGTAAAGGTCTACTGAGATGTATTACAAAAAATCTAGCTTGATGACTCATCCTTTATATGTTTAACCAGTGAGCGAGTGCAAATACTGCTTTTTATTTAACCTCTAAAGGGCCAACAGAATTGCTGCATTCAAACAAATATATGTATAATTATATATTATTTAGCTTAATCCTGTCAACTTATAATTGAAAACAAATGCAAAAATTGCTTTCCTGTTTTCTGTTCAAAATAATAAAAAAATAATAATTTAAATGGATTGCTTACAAATGGACCCCAGATAGTAGTAAAAATAGTTAGTGAGAAATGTGATCAGATTTTTAAAAACAAAGTGTAAAATTAGATACTCTTAGTGTTTATAACTTCTTCATTAAACTTTGAGCTATCTTTGGGTCTTGGGTCTTTCTGCAAGGAGTTTGCATGTTCTCCCTACGCATGCCTGGGTTGTGTCCGGGTACTCTGGCTTCCTCCCACAGTCCAAAAACATTACTGTTAGGCTGATTGGGAACTCTAAATTGTCCTTAAGTGTGAGTGTGTGTAAGAGTGGTTGTTAGTCCTGTATGTCTCTGTGTTGTCCTGCGATTGGACTGGCAACCTGTCCAGGGTGTACCCCTGCCTCCCGCCCATTGTAAGCTGGAGATAGGCACCAGCAGACGCACCCGACCCCAATAAGGACAAGGGTGTACAGAAAACAGATAGAAAATGTTTCCAACAATAAAAATCCAACATTTTTAAGAGAATTCTGAAATCCCTTTTTTAAAATGTTCCACAAAAAACAAGTCAATGTTGTCTTTTGTTTTATGTTTGGTTTCATTGACACCATACAGAGAGATATGACAAGAAAGGTTAGAAAAAAAGATCAAAAAAGCGAGGGAAAAAAGACCCAGCTGAGAAAGGAGTTTCCACACTCACTCTTCAATGGCTTGAAATGTTTTCTACTATATTGTTAGAAACATTATTGTCTAGAAGTAAAGTTCTCAGTCTTTTCAAATAGTTATTGAACATGTTGACAGTATTCAAATTATTTTAGGAGATACCGGTACTGAATGCAAATCTTCTGCATTAACCAACCATTAAGGATTATTACCTGACAAAATCTGAAAGGTCAACTACTCTCTGGGGCATGTGGGTCAGCACTCCAGTCTAATGTGATTACCTTTCTAAATACCCATTTGAAATTGAATGTTGCCTCTGCAGAGTGCTGGCATTTGAACACAACATGCTGAGAGTGTGGGAGCAAATTTGCCACAGAAACCCAGTCTATGACAACAAAAGAGGTGTATATAAAAGGAGTGCAACAGGGCTATTGATAGCTGGACAATGGATAGACATAGAAAATCTCAACCTGCTACCAAATAAGTGAATGACTATTAAAGACATGCCACAGTGTTATACAGATTTGTTAGAAATGTCCTTCTTTTAAATCTCCATTGTTCAGGCAATCTAACAAAGGGGCGGGGTGAACAATGCTCAATGTGTTCGGTTATCTTAAAAAAATGTAACTATTTCATATTCAATTCACAAACTAGAACCTAATGACAAGGCAATTTTGGAGCTGTTTGCCTGTTATTTAACAATAATACCACTAATGAATCCACACATTGTTGGCAGACCTTTTTGCTCTTGAGTCCTCCGCTGATAGTAATACACAATGCAAACATAAGTCCAAAGTGAGCTTAGGGAAATAACAGTTATGCAGATATGTCAGTGTCAGATTTTTTTAATGTCCTTGTCTGCATAACCAGCGCTATCATCTCTCTGGTAGCAATGCAGGAGCTCTACAGATTCCCAGAGGAAGGGGGATATTAATGCAACAGCCTCTGCTCTCCTCAACTGTCATTGATCTCTGTGCAACACTAACATTGTGGTATCAAACTTTATCTCTTTTGCATTAAATGTGGAATCCCAAAGAAATATGATGCCAAAGCCAGGTCTCAAATAAGGAAAAAAATATATCTGATGTAGTTAGAGAGGTGCTGCAGCTACAGATGGGCTCTTCTCATTTAGTATATGTAATACCTTGGAATGAGGTTGATGTGTTTAGCTGTTCTTTTGAGCATCAATAATTAGAATTGGTTATGTTACGGGTTTTTCTGGACCAAAGAGGGAAAGAACATTACTCAGTAAAACATATGCATCTTTATCTTTGTAAGGTTCAAAGGCATAAAGCCGTCGAAGACCCTGTCACTGAGCAAGTTAGAGAAACCCAAACAGAATTTACAGACAACATTTATACCAGTATGTGAGTGTTAAATCAACTTTAAAGAGTTTGGGAAAATAGCCCCTAGACCGCTCCCCAGGTCAGAGGTAACAAAGTTTTTTATGATGGTTTACCATCTCTTGAGGTAAAACAGTTCAGAGATTGTTA
>JAVLVB010001001.1:507468-545188 GCA_032876305.1 Orestias chungarensis
TAACGAAAAAAAGATTATATCCAATAGCAACAGTGTTTTTGTTTGTTTTTTGTTTGTTGCTTGTAGTATTGCTACTATGAGATTTTATAGTAAGAGCATAGAATCCAGTATTCTGCGAGTTACTCCAATTTCAATTTTAAACCCTCTTTTTGTAAGTCGCTTTGGATAAAAGTGTCTGCTAAATGCATAAATGTAAATATTATATAAGTATGTGCAACTTTGTTGTATTAACTTTATGAATCATTTAATAAAATATGCCATTTCAATTTTTCACATTATTCCTATACCACATTTTACATTATAGTAGACGTATATTGCACTGATCTGTCAGGTGACATGATTAGAACTTTGCAAGTGGAATAAAGGAGGCTTTGTGTGTCATCTATTCATCGCTCGGCAGTCCTGCTGACAGAATTGTAGGGCTGTGATTTCCATCTATTCATTTCCTGGGACAGATTCCCAGTCAATCATTGACCACTTCAAAAAAAACAACTAAGAACTGAATGATGCAGGATTAGCGTAGTCATTGCCATTGCCTTGTTCACTGCATTTATCTGAGAACCCTCCACCCCCCCCTTCTAAAAGACCCTGGTAAATTGCTTAAATCCATTATTAGGGGCTTAGAATTTTCTCCCCTACTGTAGCCCCTACTGATGCAATGTCTTTCATTTCCTGTTCTGTCACTTGACAAAAATCCAATCAACCACAGATTGTAATTTATTCACACATTGTAAGACAAACGACTCCAACTAAATGAAGATTATTCATTATTTCAGTACATACACACAATCAAAGGTTACATTTTGGTCTTGACAAAAGGTAGGACAAAGTGTTTTTTTTTTTCCCTTTGACAGACAAAAGAAGCCTTTAAACAAGTAGATATTTATTAGTTTTCTGCAATTACAAAAAGAATGGTTGTCCTTTTGTTTATCATTCATCAAAAGACAATCAATGTTTTGCTAACCAATGGCTGGTCAGGAAAGAAGATGCTCATGTTGAGCGATGTAACTCTAAAATTTTAAACTTTTGTGTACACGGGTCTGTTACAAAAATGTATAAAATAATAAAACTGCTAAAGAGGAGCTAGGTAGACACAGGTAGGTGAAACTAAACAAAGAAAAAATACTGTTCATTTCTTTCCGACTGTAAGGAAAGTATATCAATATCAACTTGCAATACAGAATCATCTGTTTAGGCCATTCTGTCAGAGTGAGTTCCTTTTTAGCACTTCTCCAGTTGTCCACAGGGGGTCACCCGTGCTCGTCCTCTGCTGGAGCGTTTGCCACCCAGGTGCACCCTGTTGGCGTTGATGAGCTGGGCCAGTAAAAGAGGAGTGGTGGACCAGATACTCGACACCTGAGTGTTTGTTACTCCTGGTAATCCTTGTCTCAGTGCCTTCTCTAGTTCTCGTGTGTTTTTGAAGTTCTTTGTGCTCTAGTTTTGCCTCCAGTTGGTTCTCCAGTTTTTATGACCTTTATTTGTTACTTTGTTGCTCTTTTTCCCACGCTCATAACAACTGTTGTACTCACCTCAGGGTACCATCATCTCCAGTGCTTCTTCCTCACAAGATATCTCTCCGGTCCACCGCATCCATTTGGTCTCCCCGCTCCTCTTGGCTCGGCTCGATCTGCCCGCTCCAGCATCACTCCATCTGGCGTGCACGCTCCCCTGGAAAACTTCCCCACTCTCCACCGCAGAATTGGAACTCACCTCTCACCTTCTCCCCTGGTGTCAACATCCATCAACCACAAAATAAGATCTGCCCAATGTTATCCTTTTCATCAAAACACGACAACTCACCTGTTCTGTCCTCCACCTCAGTGGTCTCCGGTCTCCCACGTCGACGTACGCTCCGAGTCTCCTGCCGTTCCCCGCTGTCCCACTGTCCTTGCTGAAATGCCGAACATCAGAGTCACCCGCTTTCTCCCGTTGCCGGATCTCACTCCATCCCCCTACAATAAAATTCATTATGACTGTTCTCCTGAGAGTTCTCTGTTCATGTGGGTCAGAAGCCTAAACATCATGACACATTCATCAGAGTTTAGTCAGCATTAGAGTTCAGAGTAGCTCGCTCTTATGCTAAAACACAACAGACTAAAGAAAACAGCTCTGGGCAATTTAAAACAAATACTGTAATTAAAATCCTCAAAAGTAAATGACACTTATGCACCTTAAAAATATGTTTGTCAGGACCTAAAGGCTGTGATAGTGAACATATTTTGCCAAAGGTGCAAATAAATTGCATGTCATCATTATCAAATGTAAGATTTTCTGTCCTCTCCGGTTCTGCAAAACTGCATCCTTAACAAAAACTAGTGAAGAAAAAAAAAACCCCTATGAATAATTGCAATATAGACTAAAAAAGTTATTTGCTTCTTTTCCTTTAATCTCTCTCTCTCTCTCTCTCTCTCTCTCTAATGACGTGTATGTGTTTGATAAGTGCGCTCACCACACCTCTGGAATTAAAAAATCAACTGAAGCATGAAATAAACAAAAGAGAGTCTGTGATATGGCTTCTCTTTCCCAGCAATTACCAGGCGATGAAATTTAACATTTGAAATCACATAGATGCTAACACACATCACCAGCCATCCGTGTCTTAAAGTTCCCAACAACTTGTCAGGGATAAAAAGTTCAGCCGAGAAATTTAATGCCCTGAGACATGTTAGCAAACAGAACAAGAAACTTAGATTAGAGCTTGTGTTTATGTGTTTGTTTGTTTGTTTGTTTGTTTGTTTGTTTTTTTGTTTTTGTTGTTGTTGTTTTTTGCTTTAGCTGAAGGAAAAAGTGAACAGTATTTTTAGTAGTCAGTCAAGCTAAATAATTTTTTTCATGTCAACATTGTACTCAGTAAACCATATTTTATCAAGGGTAAAATACATACTAGCAAGGGTAAAATGAAATTCCTGTCTGAACACAATATACAATCAAAGTTGTAACAGATATGCAGATCAAAATAAGTTCACATTTCAAGTATTGTGTGTATTAAAATGTAATAACAAGGAATAATCATGTCTTAATTTAGTACTTAGTAACAAAACATTTTTGTTTATCAGAACATAATGTAATGCCCCTATAGAAAATCTTACACAAGTGTGATTTTGACCCATTCCTCCACTCAAGCTGTCTGCACACTCTGATCTTCAGAGGACACTCAGTATAACATACAGAATGTTAGAGTCACAAAAAAAGTCTTGAGAGAGCTGTTTCTCCCACCTGCCGTACGGTTCTTTTTTATGCTATACCTTAGTAACGATAAAACCTTTATATGGGTTGGACATGAATTGGCACTGATAAGAACAGGTTTGCTTTTAGAACAATGACACATAGCAGTTGATTTCCTTGCTTTTCATCTTTTTGCATATTATTGTGTTTTTATGGTTACAACTCATTTTCTATAATTCTACTTGTATTACATCTTGCTCAATTACTGTGGTAATTCCTGTTTTTTTTCTGTTTACCGTAATATATTCAAAGATCATAAGTACTTATGCACCAGAATTGATTATTGTATATCTTTCAGTTGATGATTTTATTTAGTCTCCCCAACTGCATCCAGAGGTTCAGAAATGTCTGTAGGTCTTATTGTGACATCAACAAGTACATAGTGAAATATGTTGCATTACCTCTACAATCGAATTGTGTTTTTCCTTTGAGCTATGACAGACGAAAAGGAAATTGAAAATAGGTTAGGCTCATTGATTGATGTTTTATTGCTTGAGATTTATGATTTATTGTGAATCTGATGCTGTCTCTCATAATGCTGCCATAGGCTTTTTAAATCAAGTTGACAGGCTTATTATTGAGCATCACCAGAGAAGCCAGTGTAGCATGGAGGAATGTACCATCCCAGATCATGGAGGTCAAAATCTTAACCAACATTGTTGGTGATAAGTTGCTGCATCATAACTACTAAACTCTTTCACGTAGTTGCATGGTCTTGATCATAAAATTAATTTAGATATTGACTAAATAGTAAGGGAATTTTTGGCCACTCTGCATAAAGAACCCACACTTAACTGACAGATAGTTTTACATTAATAAATATTATAAAAGGACTATCGATTTTCCTCAAAAAAATTATTTCTACAGATGTGCTTACAAAGACTGTTGTAATGAATTAATGATAAATGCTAATATATAGGGAGCAAAGTCACAGGCAACTGTGAAGTTACAGTCCCCCTTTCCTTACTTGAGTAGGATGTGGGCTCATGCTTACATTGCAACTGATCCTAGTTATCAAACATGGCATAACATTTAGTCTATTATTCAAATCGGTTTATAAAATCTATAATCTAAGGACACCCAGTAGAGTGCAGCAAGGCTTGCTGCACTAAATCCTGACCAGCACACTCAGAGAGTAAGCTATAGCTTGCGGTGTGTCATTTAATCCCTCATACTGAGCATGCAAGTAGCTACAGTGGATAGAAAAGCCTCCCCTTTAAAAGTAAGACAACCTTAGCAGAACCTGGCTTAGTACAGGCATCCATCTGCCACAACCGACCTGGGATTTGAGAAAACAAAAAAACACAAAAAGAAGAAGAGGAAATGATGTAACTGAAAGAAAACAGAATGGTAACAGTTGATATAAATGCAACTAATGCAGATCAGACATGAGAAGAAGAAAGTAGAAGAGGAAATGTGTTCAGATTGCCCTCCGGCAGCCTATGCCTGTAGCAGCCCAAATAAAAATAGCACATGGTAACCTACCCACTTAGGATGCCTAGCCATAAGACTAAACATAGACAGTTTTTTTACATGTTCAAAACCTAAATAGAGCATTTTGGGTTGATTTTTCAAGTCTATTTTTATGGTCATATGGATAAAGAAATAGCATCAAAATACAAATTAACAATTAAAATTCAATCATAAAAAATACAAAAAGACTATAAATTACAGAAATGTTCAATCTTTATTTGTTCAATTTCAAGAGACAGTTTGTTGTATCCTTGAACTGAGATTGGGCAGTCGCCCAAAATGATTTCCATGCTAATTAATCTAAGATTTGGTTTCAGTTGCTGCTATATAGTTTACACTGCCCAAAGATCATAATCGTAACACTGGATGACAATTGTTTTTTGCTTAAATTTTCAGTTGTAGTGGTCAAAGAATAAACTTGTTTTTCTGAAAGGGCATCTTTGCCCATCAAAAAACTTTGGGTCCGAATTTTTTCTTGTATTAGCTACAGTGCAGAGGACAGAAAAGCAAGATGCTTCTGGTATGAAGTAATGGCTGCAATCCCATTTGAGCAGTCAACAGTACTTTGCTTTAAATGCTTTTCTATCTGCTAGAGATCACATTATTTGCCTGCTTCTTATCGACTCATCTAAAGAGCTTATGTCTTCTTCTAATTACGGGCAGTAGTTCCTTAATAGCTCTATGCTTAAGCTGAGTTATTACATAATTGAATATCTTGATTCCTGGTCCACTATCTTTTACTTCACTGTCATTTTCAGGTTATATTTCAGTACTTTTTTTTTTGGTATCATAATAGCTATTGTTATTGCTTTAGCAAACTGTTAAAGTGTCAGTTGTCAGAGTAATTAAAATAATCAGCATTATACAAACATTTTAATCATTTTACCATAATGTAGAAAACAATTTTGTGTACTCTTTATTTAATGGACTGAATGTTTAAATTATTGAATGACCCCCTCTTGATATATTTCATCGCCTACCTTGGAGGCTTAGTGGAGTTGACAGGAGCAGAGTTCAGGCATATATTAGATGGATCCAAGGTGTCCACTGCCAAGGCCTGCCAGCTCAGCCTGTTTCCATGCTGCTCTGTGTGTCACGAGGCCAAGCTTCCTATTTAAACAAGGGAATGAAAGATGGACCAGGGATGTATTATGCATGTAAATGCATCAGAGAGGCAGGCAGCTGCTTTAACAAGCCAAGTCACTTTCACAGCCCTGTCTCTCTTTCACTAATATATACTAAACCTCTAAAGGTAATGGAGTTCCCTCGAAGCACTGCAAAGAACCTTTCCTAATTTATTTGGCATGGAATAATTTTCTAGATTTTAAACACGAGCATTAACTTTTATTAGCTAGCAATAACTATGGCAATGAATTGCACTTTACAACACATGGGTTTACAACAGGTCATCATATATGTTTTTACTAAGCTGAATTTGTCTTTATACAGATTATGTATTTAACACTGGGACCTTATACAACATTGGTTGCTTAGACTTTTTTAATTTTTCAAGGAACCTTTCTCTACTAGATTTAGTTTGAAATGAGAATGCGCATGTGACATTTAGCTGGAACTGTGTGTCTTTTTTAAACATCAATCACAAATAAATAATCAAATAATAACAACATTCTATTTTCCCGATTCTGCACTTGAATGACTGTCTTTTATTGGCAATTTGAATAATCAATTTAAGTTGACACTTTGAAAGGAGATAAAATCAAACCAAGTTACCATTAAAAAAACAACTATTCCTTCCATTTCCTTGTGACTCCATCATTACATAATTGCTTGTAGTGGGTGTATAACTACTGTCCCCTTAGTTAGCTCTTTTTAGGGGAAAGCATGTCCTGCCAAGGCTGTTAAGAATATTGTAAAAAATTAGACTAAAAATTAAATATTAATACATCTTTTGTTGTGTTTATAATTTTGGGACTCTCATCTTCTTATTTTTTGGGGGCTCAATTGTTCCACTGTGGATTAACCTCTGACAAACCACAATTTTTGGGGTTGAACTTATTTCAAGCGGTAGCAAAAAAATTGTGGGAAAGCTTTACTGCCTAAATATAAGATATCATGCTTGGAAATCAGGCTTCTATATAGTTTTTGTTTAAGTACATCATGTTTATAAAACTGAAAAATACAAAACATATTTACAGTCCCAAAAACAGTGTTCAGTCCACTAGATGATTTGACATTTTTATTACTTTTACAAATTTATCATGATTAACCAAATTTGGTATTTTAAAGAACAATAAAAGTGGTCATGTCAAAGTGTTTAAAAAAGTGGGTTGAATTAATGTATTTAACATAAAATAACAGCTGGCATAAATGTTTACCTCCTTTATTTCTCATGGGTTGCACATCTGGACACTGCAATTTTATTCCATTCTTCTTTTCAAAACTATTTAAGCTTTGTCAGATCACATGTGGATCTTTTAAATTTGTGGCTTTCACTTGACCACTCCAGGACCATTTGTGGTGCTTTAGGTCATAGTGTTGCTGTAAATATTTTTACTTAAGCCGCCGTTGTCTTGAAGATTTGGATAAATTATTCTTAAGGATTCTCCTATTTTTATTTTCTTCCCTTACAAGTCTCCGCCACTTCGTAGCATCACCACATTATGATAGTGCCTTGCGAAACTATTCGGCCCCCTTGAACTTTTCTAACTTTTGCCACGTTTCTTGCTTTAAACATAAAGATATAATTTATTTTTATTTTTTTTGTGAAGGACCAACAACAAGTAGGACACAATCGTGAAGTGGAATGAAATTTATTGGATGTCTCAAACTTTTTTAACAAATAAAAAACTGAAAAGTGGAGCGTGCACTATTATTCGGCCCTTTTACTTTCAGTGCAGCAAACTCACTCCAGAAGTTCAGTGAGGATCTCTGAATGATCCAATGTTGTCGCAAGTGACTGATGATGATAAATAGATGTCACCTGTGTGTAATCAAGTCTTCGTATAAATGCACCTGCTCTGTGATAGTCTCAGGGTTCTGTTAAAAGTGCAGAGAGCATCATGAAGACCAAGGAACACACCAGTTAGGTCTGATATACAGTTGTGGCGAAGTTTAAAGCTGGATTTGGATACAAAAAGATTTCCCAAGCTTTAAACTTCCCAAGGAGCACTGTGCAAGCAATCATATTGAAATGGAAGGAGTATCAGACCACGGCAAATCTGTCAAGACATCTCGAACAAGGAGAAGATTTATCTGAGAAGCAGCCAAGAGACCCATGATCACTCTGGATGAACTGCAGAGATCTACAGCTGAGGTGGGAGAGTCTGTCCATAGGACAACAATCAGTCGTACACTGTAGAAATCTGGCCTTTATGGAAGAGTGGCAAGAAGAAAGCCACTTCTCAAAGATATTCATATAAAGTCTCATTTCAAAGTTTGCCACAAGTCACCTGGGAGACACAAAACATGTGGAAGAAGAATTGAAATGTTTGGCCACAATTCAGTATGTTTGTCCTAAAAGTAAAACTGCTCATTACTCTGAACACACCATCAATGGTTCATAAATAAATATATCCAGGTGTTGGAATGGCTAAGTCAAAGTCCAGACCTGAATCCAATCGAGTATCTGTGGAAAGAGCTGAAGACTGCTGTACACAAACGCTCTCCATCCAACCTCACTGAGCTCGAGTTGCTTTGCAAGGAAGAATGGGCGAGAATTTCAGTCTCTCAATGAGCTAAACTGATAGAGACATACCCCAAGCGACTTGCGGCGGTAACTGCAGCAAAAGGTGGCGCTACAAAGTAATAAGGCAAGGGGGCAGAATAATATTGCACGGCCAAACTTTTCAATTTTTGACCCATCCAATAAATTTCATTCCACTTCAGGATTGTGTCACCCTTTTTGTTGATTCTAAACAAAAAAATATATATTTTATATATTTATGTTTGAAGCCTGAAATGTGGCAAAAGGTTGAAAAGTTCAGGGGGCCGAATACTTTCGCAAGGCACTGTACTTCCACCACTATACCTAACAGTGGGACTGGTGTGTTCATTGTGAATTTCAATGTTTGTTGTCATCCAGCCATCTGGGTTGTCTATAAAGGATTAAAGAGCTCATCATACATGGTTGACACACAGGCACATGTAAAAAACTAATAACTGTTTTGATGAATGACCTAATATAAACCATGTGAAATAGTATAATCTTTCAAAGTACAGTTAAATTAAGTCTTGTTTTAATCAACATCTTTTTTCAGCCAAATCAAATATTGGCATTTGATGGCAATACAATGACAATTTTTTGTGCACAGATTTGTGCACAAAACAAAAACAAATGCAGATTTACAATATTTACCACCGAAAGTTAGATTTTTTTTTGTGTATTTTGTTCCAATATTTTATTACAGTATGAAACTGTTTTTTGTTTGTGCTTTTCAAAATGATTTCTAAAGAGAACAAATAATAAAGTCATTTTAATTATGTATGATTCATTTATTTTCCTTACACTCATGATGAAGGAGCATTGAGCACATTTATGTCTTTAGGGTAATAATAATGTTGGTAGTTTAGCAGCCTGTGTCTTGTTTTATAATGCAAGTACTCATTTCAACCAATTTCAAAACATACAACTGGCTCAGTTTGAAACCAGACCTCATGTTATCAGCTTTTTAATGAGTCTACATCTGTTTATTTAGAATAAAAACAGGATTAATGGAATAAAAGGAATTATAAATTGATTTGGGTAATAATTGTGATGAAAAGATGAACAGATGTCTACCAAAAACAAATTATTCATGCAAAATAATTACGACCTTGCATCATAAAAGCTGACATTAACAATTGTAGATGTTTTAGATCCAGAAACCAAGCACCTTTTGACATGGATGCCTTTATTGGGAATTTGTTTAAATAGAGATGGAAACACCTGTAAATAAATTGCCTAATGGGGTCTATGATATCATAACTTCAAATTATTTGCCATTTCAAGATAAAAATTAAAAAAAACTTCAAGTATGGTGGCTTGCGCACAAACTCATGCTCCTTAACATTTCCTTGTATGCCATGTTACAACTACGACCAATATTAAGATTTTATGTTATGGATTAAAACAGCACTTACTTAAAAGTGGGAGGAAATAATGGTTCCTAAATTGATTTTACAAATAAAAAATGAACACGATTTATCAAAAACTTCTGTTATTCTAATAACGGAAAAATTCAAAAAAACAGCACACCAATTCCCTTTTGGAAATGTTAATTTTTGGTTAAAACAGTTAATCTTTGTGCTGTTAGATTTCAGTATAAATACAGCTGTCAGTGAAGAGCCTCAGTGGTTGGTTACAGAGCAACAGTGAGCATGAGTGAAAGAAACAACATTGTAAAAACCAATGGTATTTCAGTTTGTAAACAGTCTAAAGCATGGTTAGGTTGGAAAAAAAAAATCCCAACCAGTGAAAAATTCGCACAGCACTGTTCAATCCAATATCCGGAAATGATGAGGGTATAGGACACTGCAGACCAACCATCACAAGGGTTTCCACCTAAATTACCAGGCTGATCAAAGAAAGCATTAATCACAGAAGCAAACCACAGACATGTTGCAATTCTGGTGTAGCAGAGACCTGTATAGATCTACAGCGCAGGTGGGAGAATATGTGGGCAAAAAGCTATTAGGTGTGGTATTTAAAAGGCCATAGTCAGAGAACACACTGAGTGTGATTTAGCTATTGTGGGAACATTGTTGTCTTTCCTATGTGCAAAGTTGTTAAAGGCCTACACTTAAAGAAAAGCTAATATACTACAATTTTTTAAAAATATTTCTTAACACAGTAAAATTCAAAATTCATCAAAGCTGAAAAAATTCTACACAATTAATTATTATTTTTGTTAATTCATTTCATTTTTTACATCCATATCAGATATTGTGATGGATGTACGTAAGCATTCAAATGTTAGATTACTCGATGCAGTTATTTTCAGGGTTTTTGCTGTGGACCCTAGGAAGAGGCGGAGACAATGTTTTTAATGCATGGGGTTGGTATATTTATTTTAGGCAGATGATGACAGCCAACCACGTAAAAACAACGGGAGACATGAACACAAGGAGGGTACCGGCCTAAGAGGTAAGGCTGGAGGAGTAAGATGACGAAGACGAGAAACAAAAGAACAACTACCACAAGAAGGGACGAGAACAGCACAAGGGTCAGATGGTGAGTAGCTGAATGAACCGGGTTTATGTACAGGGAGGTGGGGTAATGGAACAGACAGGGGAAATGATTGCTAAACAGGTGCAGCTGTATGTGATAATAGAAAGCACGCTGGGGGGGTAAATTGACAGCAAGGGGAAAAAAACAACACAGGAGGCCATTAACAAGTTATAATTACATTAACTGAACAAACTAACCAATATAAAACTAAGGTACTGGCTAAACTAACAGAAATAGAACTAAATTTAATGAACTAAGATTAAATACAGACAACGAAAAACACCAGTAATTTGCACAAACCATGAAAATTTTGTAAGCAACAAACATACCAACATTAGTATACCTACAAGATACTGTTTTATTTGTAGGGTGCTTTCTTATTCATGCAATGGTAAATGCATGTTGAATGATTATGTACTGCTTTTCATTTTATTAGCAAACGTCAAAGGGGTTAGTGACTCATATTGTCACTGAATAACTCATGATACACTGTAATGCTCCCTTGAAGTCTGTTAATGCAAAAACATTACTGTGAATCACAATCAACTTAAACCCCCCATAAGGCAAATCAAATTGACAGAGTGTTAGAATTTGACTAAAATATATACTGTAGTTCTTTCCAGGAAAGCGACCCATATAGGTCACAATATCCTTCTTCAGTGGACACTGAAATAAATCTTGTAATAGAACATCCATTATGACCTGTATCTTTGATCTCTCATTTAAAAACCTCATGAAAATATTGTCTTCTCTGGTAATAAGAATCAATAATCAGTTTATTTATATGGTGCAAATTTACAAAAGATGTCGTTTCAAGGTACCTTACAAGAAAATCTATTAAAATCATCGACTCATCATAACAAATCAGTTTGAAAAAGTTTCCAATCTATGGAACTCTAGCCGATTGCTTCGAGTCATTGACTTGCAGCATTCATTCCTCTGGAATCAGTAGACCATGGCTGGTGTTGTCGTTGACTTTACAGTAATCCTTCATGCTGAGCATGCAATAAAATGCACCTCTCTGTTAGTTCTGTTAAATATTAAAAATCCTCTTTCAAGATGCATTCAGACAGAAGTAAGATTGTGTCAATGAAATAAACCCCCAAACTAAATTAGTAAGGACATTTTTTTTCTTTTTTACTTAATGGCAAAACCTTGCTGTTGGTTACTTTATGTTGTCCTTTATGGGTTATATAAAAAAAGAAAAAAAAAAAAAAAAAGAACTTAACTGTTGCATGGGCAGGGCTGTTACAATAGCACTCAAAACTTGAGCCCACACATAGAAATGAAATTTGAGGTAGGTTTATTGAAAACAAAACTCTTCTGGAAAATAATATACTAGAGCTATGTATACAGAGGTTGTACTGACAAAGCAACAATGATTCTGGACAAAACCAGGGCCTAGACAGGAATCGAGGATTGATAAGACAGGCAAAAGGATCTGGTAGTCAGACTTGAATCAGGTGTGAGGGCACAGGGTCAATGCCCAGACTATCCAAAGCCTGTGAGGACTGGATAAGGACTGGATGAGGCATGAGATGGGAATCCAATAAACAAGGTAAAGACAAAATACTAAAAAACAGGGAAATGCTGGACTTCTACTCACAAAAATGCTTTCAATATTGTGGTGTTGAGTGTCTGCCAGTGAGGTGCTTTCAAAGCCAGAACACAAGGTGAGCTGAATAAGAACTGATTGGGACTGGGTAGCAGCGAAACAGGTGGAGTTAATGACTAGTCTGTCCAGGGAGCAGAGAGGAATGTGAAAAATGGCTGAATGATTATGAGAGTTATATATATATATATATATATATATATATATATATATATATATATATATATATATATCAAAGACAAAATATTTCAAAAAATAACTACTTTTATTGTTGTGAAGACAGAGTTTTACATTAATAGAAACTATTTAGTTGTTTCTGCTTTTGAGTTCTGTTCTTTCCTACCAATTACTATTAAAATTTTCAATATATTTATCTCTAAAAAATATTCAAAAAAAATCCCAAAGTGCACGAATATTAAAAGCTCACCAGATATGAAGCCTGATGCCCCTTTTTACATCATAAGTTAAATAGCTTTGCATTTTATTTGCAATTCTTTTATAAATGCATGTTTCTGGCTGTCAAACACCTGGTCTTATTAGTGTGGAGCAACAATCCACATTCTGCAATCCGCATCATTGATGCCAGCTCTTCAGTGGGTTACTATTCCCACTGCAACATTTCTTGGAATCATTGATATAAGATGGAAGAAAGACAGCTGATGACGAAGTACATGAAGGGAATGAGAGAAGAGGCAAAGAAAAGCCCCTGTGGTGAAATCCCTTGAGAAGTGTGAGCACCAGAAAGCAAGAGAACTGAGAGGGACCATAAACTGTAACTCTTTACTGGGTAATTTTCTTAAACCACTTGTCTGCAACTGTCACTAAGTATATGACTCATTGAACATGTTTTCTAGCATGGAGCATTTCATTTTGCTCTCTGGTTTGCTGTGTGTTTTACCATGTAACCCAACTATGGATGTAATTAATTTAGCTTCCAAAATCCTACCTACTGATACAAAAGACTCCATTAACCATTAAATTGCAATATTAAATAATAGTAGTGCAAATAGAGGAGTCTTGAGAACCCCCACCACACCCTGATGTGTTTGTGTTTTGGGGATCCCAAATGCAGAGATGATGCGCATGAAAGTTAGGAACTATTCTTATTGATAATTAGAACTCAATGAATAGGGATTTGACTGATGACAGGAAAAGATGATCTGACAAGGGAATGTTTAAACCCTGTTGCATAGGAATAGGAAACACATTGAAAAGCACCATTAAGAGACCAATATTGCTTAACTATACAAAATAGATTGTAGTGCCGTTGGTTCTGTTTTAAAACAACGAAAAAATGCAGTTCAAGGTACAGCGTAAAAACTCCGTAAAAACTCCAGCAACACAGTGGTGATAGGCCTTGATAACTGCTCAGGTTAGAAAAAAAAAAAAGCATTATCAGTGGAGACAGTGGTCCAGCAGGAGACAAAGTTGATGCACCAACTGATACGATAGTAATAATTAGAGCCACTTTGTCTTTAAATTACGCAATAAATGATAGGTATGCAATGGTAGTACAGACAATTAAAGCGGGGGTGGCTTTTCAGGAATGTGCACACAATTGTTACTATATATATATATATATATATATATATATATATATATATATAGATATATATATATATATGGGGAAAATGTATCTAACTTATCAGCTTCCATTTGTCCTTAAGTCACCTAGTTTGAAATACTCGGCATTAGGTGGCATTTTCCCACACCGGTTTGCTTTATATTGCATATTCCATATATTATGGAAGATTAACATTAATACTTTGTTTAACTTAAGGAAAAAAAGAAACACTGTCTCCTTGCAGGATGTTTTAAACTATGTATATGATATATTTTTAATTTTTACTTAGCAAAAATTAACCTGATTTTTGCAAGCCAAAGAAATCAGCACTTGATTAAGTTGAGCAACTTTTAACCATTTGAATTATGCTTCTTTTATCAGGTAACGCTAGTGTTTGAGTTACAATGCATCCCTTGCCCAGCTCAACCCTCAGACTTGTTTTTGAAAACATACAATAATAGTTGTTTGTTGTTTTGTTTTTGTTTTTATACATATACTTACATAGCTCAACAGTGGCTCCTGTTACTGAGTTATTGAATTTCCTCTTCTGCTCTTAATTGAGAAAAGAAATAGCTGTATTACTTTGGATATAATTATTTTTTTTATAACCTCCAAACCACCCATTCTCAACCCCATGCATAGTTATCTAAAAAATGTATTTTTTAGATATGTTTGTGCAACATATTAGCAGCATACCAGTGTGCCATTTTCTGCCAGTACAAAGCATCCCTCCCAGTGTACGAATGAATTTGGCTTCTGAAGACCTCTTGCACAAAGCAGTTAGTTCTTCCAAAGTGCTGAACTGAAATCTTTGGTGAGGCAGCTCTTAGCTTTTGTGCTGTGAAAACACTCCAATAGACCCAAGAACAGCTGGAAACATTGACAAAACATTTGACATATGCCAAGAGTACACAATATTATTCTCAGCAGGGCATTTATTTTTGATGTACAGATTTTTTTTCCTTATCCTAATGTATTAATTTCTTTAGTATCATAGAAAACCATGTTTGTTTTTTATGTGAATTTTACTTTTGAAACATTAAGATTACTGTGGTTTGACAGAGGTACATTAAAGGTAGCATTAAACACAGGTAGTTACACTAAATTACAATCATCTAGAGACTTATGTCCCCTCCAGATTGGACTACTCTGATGCCCTCCTTGTCGGGATCCCTGGCAGTAGTCTACACAAGCTACTACACATTCAGAACTGTGCTGCCCGGGTCCTTACAAGGAGGCACAAATATGACCACATCACTCTAGTTCTCAGATCCCTCCATCGGCTTCCTATTTAATGTAGAATCCATTACAAACTCTGTCTCCTCACCCACCAGTGCATACATGGAACTGTTCGCATGACTAACTCAGCAAACTCCTCACGCTACACACCGCCCAAAGAACCTTCTGCTCCACCACTTCCACCTACCGCCTACACCAGCCAAGAACCAAGCTCTCCACCATGGGAGACAGGGCCTTCCAGGCAGTCGCCCCAAGGCTGTGGAATGCCCTCCAAGTGTACAGGCATTAAAAAAAGGCATAAAGACATTTTTATTAACAATGGCCTTTTAAAATATTGTTGTGATCCATGTGGTTATGTTTTATGATTTTTTCTTTTTCTTTTTTTTTTTTTTTATAATCTGTATCTCGATGTTGGTTTTTAGCTTCTGTAACAATTTGAGATTTTTCTTAAATGTAAAGTGCATTATAAAGAAAATGTATTATTATTATCATTACTATTATTATTATTATTTGTAGTTAAAGCTATTTAGGAACAACACAATTCTCACATTCAACGCACTGGTTTATGCAAACAAAATCTCATTTAAAGTTTGCACTGATATTTGCATGTCAAAAGGTAGAACCCAATATGGAAACAATGATTTGGAGGTGTGGAATACATTTTAACAAGATGTAACGTATTTTCGGTGAAAGTTACTGTTTTAAGAAAAGTAAATCCATTTAAAAAGAAAAAGTGATATAGCAATTTTACTTTTTTTTTTGTTGTTTTTTTTTACTGCGTTTAGCAAGTGAGTTACTTTTGTTGAACAAGTATTTTTCTCAGTACATGTTTCATACAGGAAGAGTATTAATGGGGAAGCACCTCCAACATTAAAAGCCTGTGTTAAAGATTCATGAAATATAATTTAAATAATACAATGTTTTGTTTTTATTTAATGTAATAAATTAACCAGCTTGGAAACTCTCCAACAAGATATCTGATTGGGTCTGAGTAGTCTGGATGTGAATTGGACCATGATGACAAGAGAGTCTTTCACTGCAAATAAGATAACTACTTCTCACAAAACCTCACATTGAAACTTATGGACTATCTTTTTAAATTTTTTGAAACATGGACAATCTGCATTAGATGCAGGTGAAGACTGCTCATTTTAGGCTGATGAAATAGTTATGTAATGATATCATTTGTGATTTATACCACTTTTTTGGCATTCAGTTGAGATATTCTTTTCATTCTTTCATTCATTCATCTTTAGGAATCAGTATTATAAAACACCTTAAAGCTTTGACTATTGCATTTTATTCACATACCACAGAGTCCCTTCAGGCCCTCTCTCCACTTCATTGCTATTTGCATGTCTAAACCAGCAGAGTCATTAGAAGGTAACCAACCACAGCGGCGGAGTCTACATGCTGAGTGCCTTCCTGAAGCTGCTAAAGCTTGAGAGAAAGAGAATCAGAGAGCCTCTACAGGTCCCCTCTGGGAAGAGAAAAGAGCTCTTATTCTAACTGGGTGGAAAATGCCAGCACCCACAGGGGCACTGTTATACACAGCTGGGATAATAAGCATCACAGGGAGACCCACAATCCACCAGCAAACAGAAACCAGCACATGCATTTTCTACCCAATACACCATTGCCACAGAGCTCTCTCATACCCAAAAGCCAATGAATCTCCTCATCCTTCCTTTAGAAGGGCTATTTTAGTGTGTGAATCAGTCTGGTGTGTAATATAGGATGTGACTTAAAGGACTACTGGGGTAAAGGGGATGCAGTGCGACAGTGAGGGACTAGATATACTCTAAGACTCAACACAAAGGCCTTATAGCATTTAAGTTACCCAGCATATTGTATTCCAGTTGGTTGCGCCTTCAATTTAATATTCCTGAAACATAATCAGCAGCAGTTTTTTTTTTGTTTTTTTTTACTTAACATTTCATGAACAATTATTTAATAATGTTACTTTTATGTATACTAATAATCTTTTAGGCGTATGAAAGATGATAGAATCAAGCAGATGTGAAGTAATATTCTAATGGTAATAAGGTGACTATTTATTTAAAACTCAGATTGTGACAATTATTCAGCCTGTGAATGGATCAGAGGAAAGGAAAGACATGGATTTGTATTGTTATTCAATTTAATCTGGGGATTTCCGGAGCTCTATCCAAGGATTATATTTTTAACAGTCTGACTGTACTCATATCGGTAGATTTGAGCCATTAAACAGGATACTTACTAATCTGTTACATGTCAAATGTACTATATTTTTAAGGGTTAAATGTTTAACTGAGTTATTATAAAAAAAGGCCTCACATTCTCATGCATAGCTCTTATTTCTATGCAAATGGGAAAATGTGAATGCTTCCTAGGCGCAACTGCCTTGATTCGTCTCAGGTTTTTCTCCCGTGCGGTTAGTTCCTACTTGTGTGATTTCTGCTCTCAAACCTTCTCGTTCAGCTTCATCCCTCCCATGTATTCAACTTAATACGTTAACATGAATGGCCACATTCAAATGTAATCCCAGGGACATGCTGGCGGGTTTTAGAAACAGCTCTAATGGCTAAACCATTATACTGGTCTGTACACAGTAAGAGTCTACTTGCTTTGGGAGAACTGAGATGGTGACAGGCAGGAGGTGGCAAAGGGGTGGGGGTAGTAAAGAGCCTGCCTTTCCATCAGCTGATTGAATTGGAACCTATTCTTGTTTACAGGCATTTGTTTGTTTAACATTAAATAAGCCCAAGATGTAAACAACTCTGTTATGCCACTCAAGAAAATCTCTCAGGCCATATCACACCAGCAAGACTTTAGCCTTCTTGGTGAGACACAGGTTGTGTGCTGGTAGAACTGACTGGCTTAGTACATTTCTCGGCTCTGCTGATGCTTGGTATTAACCACTCCATGTTCTGCGTGAGCAAGAGTGAAGGCCTAATGGACCATTTCGTGCTGAAGTGGCTGGCCGGCTGTCTCCGACAACATATCACACATTAGGATCCAACATATACCCAAGCACAATGTCAGATTTAATAAATGATATATATAAACTTGTAGTGGCTCTATTGCAAAAGGGTGGTGAGAGGAGGAGGATAGTGGATGACAGGTTTCACAAAGCATAAGTGTTCTTTTTTTCTTTGGAACCAGGTCAACGCACACGATTTCTCTATAAAGAGAATGGAGGAGGGAAGAAAGATCACCCTGCATAGTTAAGGACATGGTGTATTGCATACTGGATAGTGTATTGTTGTATCCTTTATGGTAATGGACATTTTAGACATTATAAAGAAAAATAATTGTTGTTTTATATGGTTTGCATTAACATGCAGAACACATTAAACAGAAGGTCATTTAGTAGGGAAGAAGTCAATCAATCTATCATCTATTTATCCTCTTTCAGTTATCTGAGGCAGCAGATTATGTAGGTGACTGGTTCGGGAGGGAATCACATGTGTTTTTCTGTTCTGCTTATTTGATTACCAGGCTGAAAGAGAAACATGCTTACACAAGTGAGCTCTACACCAAAAGGACATGCCTGGAAAACCTCCAAAACTCCAAAACCAAAATGTCAAAACACCTCATCTGATTTGGTTAGATCCAGAAGAAGGGAGATTATGCTGCCTTCAAATGATGTATCTCCTCTATCTGAGATCCATTTTAGCTCTAACTTTGCTACAACAAACTCATTCAGTTGCAGCATAACTCCAAATGAGGCTCCATATCTATTAATATCCCACTTCAAGAGGAATTTAGAATTAGAAAAAGAATGAGCATAGTTTAGAATACACTGTGCACAATGTAATGAAAAAAAAGAATATTTTTTTATATATATATATATATATATATATATAAATATATATATATATATATATATATATATATATATATATATATATATATATATATATATATATATATATATATATATACTGTATATAATTTCCATCATAGACAGTATGCATTATGAAACATTTTGAACCTTTTTGCTCCTCTGTCATTAGAAAATATTTTGGACAGCTGCACTGATGCTAGCTGGCTATCTACTCACTTTTCAGTAAGACTTTTATTTGGATGTTATGCATTGCCAAGCTTTAGGCTAATTATGAATTTGCCTGAATAATGTTAACAGGGGGTAGACTTGCTTTCTGCTGCTCAGACCCATTTACAGATAAGAAGAGAGTTACTTACACACTGGCAATTTACTGTATATGTAAGTAATCCAACTGATTATCCTGAATTATCTCTATCCAAATTAGAATTAAACATTTTCTCTAATTTCAATATTTTATTTGTTTATTTTCTGCTCTTAGACTATAAATTCATAAAAAATAGGTATCAGAATAAAAGATATGCTTAAGCCTAACTTTATTTGAGAAACAAAGAGAGATCACTCTAAGTGATCACATAAAATTAAAAAAAGCACCAACTCAAAAAATTTTATGACTACGACAGTTTTTTTTTTTTGTTTCAATTTAACAAAATATGTTACCAAACAAATCCATATAAAAAAATAAGTTTGTGTTTATCTTTATACTGCATACGTTAGAATTGATAAAACTGGCATTCAAAGTGAACGACCTATTGAGTAATAGCAAATATTCCTTTATTATCCTACCATTGTCTTTCACTCATCTGGCTTTCATTATGTGGCTGAAATAAATATTGTTAAAATGAATGTAGTTTTCTTGAGTACTGCATTAAAACTTATATTTTCATCTAGATGTAGAATATATGTTTTTATTGGTTTTAGAGGGTTATTAATTAAAAAAAACATTTGCTGTCTGTCTCGATCTTTATGCATGGGTTTCAGAAAAGGAAAGTTTTAAGAAATACGCTTTACTGTCAACTTCACTCACACGTATCCATGTTACAAACGCACACTTCAATGTATTTAACTGGAATTCAATAGAGTAGAATAAAAAAATAATAAGCACCAATCAAGATCTGATAAATGCTTATTTGGATTACACTAATATATGTGCAATTACTACCAGATTTGTGCATCCAAAGAATTAATTCTTTGCTCAGTCATCTTGCCAGAGATCAGGTCATTATCAGTCATTGAAGTTTAGTATTCACAGCAGGGATTCTTGATCAAACTTTGGTCAGAGGCTTTAACTGGACACTTACTGTAAACAGATAAAAGGACTTTGTGCTGAGCCGCTCCATTGAAGCTCATGCTGTATGTGTCAGGTGGATGTCCTGCAGAAAGTTGAACTTCTTTTAATTCTCATTTCTTCAAAAGTCACTATTGGTTTTTTGTTGTTTTTTTGTTTGTTTGTTTTTTGTTTTGTTTTTGTTTTTTATCTCCAGGATTTCCATGTTGATACGGGATACGGAAGGAGTACTTCACTCCATCAACATGTCCAACAACTCTTTCCAGATTATCTGTCCTATTAATAACATGTCCACAGCTGCCATTACGATGTTTCTTCTTGTCATTTGTGTTTGAACTCAGTAACACTTTTTCAAGTAAAAAAGTTATTTTTTTAGATCAAGGCCACTTCCCCACTATGTTTGTTAAGTCTCCAATGTGGGTTAGGTTAGCCTTTAGCTTAACCTTTCATGCCTTTTTTCTAGTTTGTCTTTCTTAAAGGTCCAGCTTTAGGTATGCATGACCAATAGTTTTTACATAAACACCTTCGCTGTGCAACTTCTCCAGAGTTACATCAAGTATATTTTCAAAATAATGTTCTAATTAACAGAGTGTGAGGGTTAACAGGTATGCATGTCAGATATTTTTTTTTCTGTTTTTGAGGTATGAAGCATTTTAAGCCATATGGTTGGCATACTTAAATATTCATGATTTATTACAGGAATATTTAATTAAGTGATGTTCCTCTGGGTTTTGCTCCCAGTCATGTGTTTGGATTTAATGTAGTTAGGCAGTGGCCCCTATGGGCTAGCTCCTGTAAAACAAAGCTCCAATTGCCGCAGAATCTTACTGTAAAAAATCTTACAGAAAGGTCTGACTCCCTTCTGTGTGATGAGTGGCAGGATACAAATAGGTTGCGGTAAAATTGTGCTGCAAATTACGGGCGACTCGGGGGAACATGCTGCAGGTCATGTGTGAAGACAGAATCCGAGACTCACGCAAACCGCGCGTTTAAAGGCATATGCATATTTACGCCACGAAATGAGTGCACCTAGTCGCACCAGTTCACAAAAGCAATCGTGAGGCAACACGCATCCATAAACTGAAGCCTACCTGTTCAATCTACCAGCTGAAATCTGACTTTTAATTTTATCCGACTTTGTTTTAGTCGTTTTATCCTACAAGAAAAAGCCAAACGAATATAGTGGTAGATTTGTATTTATTTATTTTTTTGTGGTTTTGGGATGTGAGTGTTGTGACTTCGGGTGACACAGGAGGAGGACGGAGTGGAGCTGGGGGGCGCTCTGTTCTGCTCAAAGCAGGACACGAGAGACGACCGCTCTCCAAGGTGCTGAAAGTCGGAGCGCTACCTCCTCAGTCTCGCTTTACTGGCGATTATTGCAAGGCTCAGCTGCAAAATCCTGCAATTACCGCCTTCATTCAGAAGTGCTTTCACACAATCTTTCGTATTTGTCCAAGTGGATATCGTTGCTTTTATAATGCAACCGCTGGATGTATGGTTATATATGCGCAACATAACCGACAGCCGCTTTCTAACCTGCATCCTCTGGATATAGCAACTGACTTGACTGTGGATTCACAGGGAACGCTGTACAAAGGATTTTAAGCGGTTTTAGCTTTCGTTTTTTGTGTGTCTTTTTGTCTGTCTATGCTGTTGGACGTGAACTGATATTGTCTCAAAAAGGTGAGTCGTTTGAGGACGATGATGATGATGAAACAGACCCACTTTTTCGTGGATGTCACCGTCTCTGCACTGGAAAGAGCGAAGAAAAAAAGGCTGATCACTAATCGGTATTAAACTCATAATCCACTACTAAGGAGGGGAACAATAAGTGTTTCAGTGTGCCTTGTGAATCTACTGCGTGGATAAGAGGGAAGTTTCGAACAGGCAGGAGAATATCTGAGATCTGTTCCTGCTATATGTGCTTTGGATTTTCCTGGCTTCATACTGAAAGATTTTGTTTTCCTTTTTTAATATTTCTTACAAAGGTAAATAATCCTTATCGCCCAAAGTGCGCCACGGTTCTCCCCGAAATTCATCTGTCATTGAAAAACACGCAGCTGTAAAAATGCAAAAGGATAGTTTTCAGTCTGTTTCAATCCGCTTTAAAATAAAAAGAAAAGAAAAGAAAGAAAGAAAGAATGAAGGTTGTAGATTTTGGAGTTTAGGATCCCCCCGTTTAACAATGCTTATACTATTAAATCAAATGCGAGAAATTACATTTTACATGAGATAACAGCTGAGGCTACCTCTTGTATTTTTGGTCCTTTTTAAAGATTCCTATTTTACACTGAAATTGGTCGACCTTTGCTAGATATGGAGAAATAAAACACTCCACCCAGTTCAGTAAGGAATCTGCTTTTTCCCCGTTGTTCCCACAGGGCTCTCTCATTGGACCTACTGCTGCTGCTGTATTTAAAAAAAAAACCTGTTGAGCTGTCAGACCTCCACAACAAAACCGTTTTTTTGTTTTTTTTATCATTTTATAAAACTTGTTGCTGGAACAAAAGAAGCTATGCATTGGAAAGTGAAAGTGGAATGTGAGAGTACAGCAGTGAAATCACCACCCATGCCATGATTATTATCGGTGTATTTATTTATTTATTTCATTATTTAATTTTTTGTTACTCCACTGCAGAAAATCTCCTTGCGATACACGATGGCAGCACCGATGAAGATGAAAGTGGCGATGAAGACCAGGTCGGATCCGCAGAGAATACCCGGAGCTTAGGGATGACATCCACGCGGTCGTGCTGAGCGTGGACGTCAACGCCGCGGGGAAGTATGGGCCCTCTCCTCTCGGCCGCCTCCGTCCTCTTTCTCCTCCTCCTCCTCTCCCTCGGTAGCCCCGATGATTACGCGACTGACGAGGCGGAGCGCACCGCCGCGGACAACGTCGTCTTCGACGACTACCGGGGGAAGGGCTGCGTGGACGACAGCGGCTTCGTGTACAAGCTGGGGGAGCGCTTCTACCCGGGACACTCGAACTGCCCGTGCGTGTGCACGGAGGACGGACCCGTGTGCGACCAGCCCGAGTGCCCCAAGCTGCACCCCAAGTGCACGAAAGTGGAGCACAATGGATGCTGCCCCGAGTGCAAGGAGGTGAAAAACTTTTGCGAGTACAAAGGGAAAACGTACAAAATATTGGAGGAGTTCAAGGTAAGTCATTTACGCATGTGGAAAAGACAAGACACGTCCATTTTAACAAGTGTAAACATTCGCATACATTAAAAAAAGTTCTGCCAAGAGTCTGAGACGCATGGATTATAATAACATTATAATTCTGACTCATTGATGCCTTGAAGGTTTATTATGATATATGATACCAAGATATTAGCAGCAGAGGTTTTAAGTCTTGTAAAATGTTAAGCAGAGTCTTTCTGTGTTACAGTTGATGATGTAAGATGGGATTAATATCTTGTAAACTTGGAAGTAATACATTATTTTTGCCTTTAAGCCACATCATCGTTCTAAAACAGAAGCCAATCAGAGACAAGTGGTTCCATTAAAATGTGTGTGGGAGACCAGGGGTAACTTTAACAAAAGTAGAGTTAGGTAGAAGATATTGCATTATTTTAGTATTAAGCTGCTTTCTCTCCAACCTGGTGTTTGTCAGGGCTAAAGGTTAGTATCTTGCAGTTTTATTGAAAAAAAAAGAAAAACAGATATAGAGGTGAAAAGGTGAATGGTTGTGTTTTTGACCGAAGGTTAACTTCATTTGTTGTTTACACAGTTACAGCTTGAATATTATGACAGATGTCATTTGAAAATGTAGCTTCCTAAGCAACATATGTTGCTTATTCTCTTAGCAAAATGCTAATACAAACAGGCGTGGTGGAAGGGTTGTAACAGCATTATGACCATTATACATTTTAAATTTGCAAAAATAATTTAACTTTTTTTTAAATGAATTACTACCTGCACAGGCAATGCTAAAGGAAAGTGAAAATGGTGTTCCTCATGGCGTTTTTTTTTTATTTGTTTGTTTTTTAAAGGCATCTGATCAGGTCACCAAGAAGGGCAAATGAGTCAGATCTGTAGCAAAAAGAATACGGGATTTACACTGATGAGATGCAGCAAATCACTACAGACTCTAAAGAAACGGGAATCCAGTGATCTTCACAGTGTTGTTTACAAGGATAGCATTTTGTTCACTGATAAACTCTGTTATGGACAAGACTAAAATAGCAAATAGGTAACTCTTATTTAGGTAAAAATTATTCCCCCATCAGCTTGCAGTAACATAATATCAAACACAGACAAGCATTGGTTAGAAGCTGATGGCAGTCCCTGATCATGTGTTACCACCTACCCCACTACAGGGGTAGTTTTTAATAAACAAGATCAGTGTCTAAGACATTGGTTCACACGCTACTTACATGGTTTTAATTTTTACTGTTTCTATTAAACACATGTGTGTTTTTTGTATACAAGTTTGGGACCTTTAACTATAAAAATCATGTAGATAAATATGCTGAAGAAAAAAAAATGTTACAATCATCCCCAATCCCCCCTGACATTGGCTCTAACAAAGGTTGCTCATCATGCAGTAATGCAGGATAAGGATGTACAGCCTTTTAAACCTAAACAGCAGTTTACAACCATGAGCGACATTAAACTAATTATTTAAAACCCCAAAAGTTACATGATATTTTGCAAAAAGATACTATGTACATTTTAAGAAACATCCAATATGTAACATTTTCTTTCTGTTTTTAAGTATTAAGATGAAAATAAAACATCCATTTAACAAAAAAGAAGATGAATACATTTTCTTCTGTGGAACATTTATGGCCACTGGTGACAAACAAATATGTGTACATCTTGCAAATGGTCCTTGGGATTTTATTATTCCTCATTCTGTTGTAAAAATTCCCTACAAATGTTACATGAAAACAGAAAAGTTCAAATTTTGCATTATTGCTCTAACAAAGAGACTTTCCCCACAGACCGTCTTGAAATATACCCTAATAATACAACTGTGGTTGTATTAGGGGATCGTGTTGTTTTACACTGGACATCACAGATGTTAACTGAGAAATAACAGTTAACATAACATATTTGTGTACTTTAAAATCTGAATATATAGGTAGAATCCATTTTTTAACAATTCAGAGTATTATTTTCACAAAAAATATGGTCATTTTAAAGGTAATTGTAATAGATGACATTTAACGCTTTCCAAGGTTCCTTTTCACCGTGTATGTTGCATTTACAGTAAATACTGATTCTGTCTCCAGACACCCAGAGGCATAATTATAGTATTTGGCCAATGTGTTTTATAGCTGTTATGTTAATAACTATTATATGTTAATATATGGGCCTATAGTTCAACTAAAGCAATGACATAACAGAGAAGATTAGTTCTTGAACATTTTTGTTATGATTTATATTAGCAATGCTTGTGGTTTAGATTACACTTTATATACTGTAATCATCAAACTGTTTTTATTGGCCAAACACACCAACAGAGCTGCCACCCAGTGTGATACCACCCTTCAAAAAACACAGAACCACCATTGCCACAGTGACAGATGCTAAAGCAGTATTGTAATAAGCTTTTGTGCGGACACTGAGTCATCGCTCTTGCAGCGGGTCTCTACCCATCACACCAGTGTCTCTGCAGTTGTTATGGAGCATGACAGCACAGTCTGATTATAAATGACAACAGGGGTATGACAACTACAGTCTGTGTTTAAACTGCTGGTGCCCATGAGGAGACCTCCTGGTTTAAGCTCCCCACAAGTGGATCGAGGCTGGGTATGACTGAAACAAGATCTGACAGAACCTGGCAAAAAACAACAAGCTCCATTGCTAATCGTGGATTTTATTCATGTCTGTGCAAACAAATCAGTGCTCAAAGATTAGATTAGTGAATCTATACCAGTTTTCCCAGCAAGCAAATAATAAAAATAAAAACAATTTTCTAAGAACAATGTTGTGATCCAAACTAAATCTCCTAATTTAGATAAACGATTACTTGTTGTGTTTTTTAAATGTGTTAACTTGAGACATGTCTTAGTATTTTTTTTTAAGACAGTACTGACCAATTACACAACTGTAGCTTGTATCACATGTACAACTTTAAATTATAAATTTAGTGGGTATTTATGAATAAACCTACAGTAATTTACACTGTTAATTGATTCTGGTGTAAAGTCAGTGAAGAAGAATGCTTTTCATCAACACATTGCCGGCTGTCAACTCAAATGATATGAACCCTTTGTTTGTGTTCCTCAAGAGCTCAGAGAGTAAAATGGTGAAGCAGCTATTCTCTGCATAAAATGCTATACCTAAGTTAGTGCTTGTAACTTGCTGAAGAAACTCAAGCAGTGAGTGCTATTTAGCCAGCATGTTCTATTGTTTATGCAATATAAAGATGCGCACGTTCCAGCAATTGTAGATTAGTGAATATTTCCTAAAGGATTTAAACTCTGTATATAGTCATGTTAAACAAAAATGAAAGAATGATGGAAAATGTAGGAAAATAGTGTACATCCTTGTTTAGTTGGTTATTAGTCTAATATATATATATATATTTTTTCCTTCAGGAAATGAAAATATCTTGTAGTTCTTTATTCATTTTGGTTCTGCTCAGTCTTTTAAGAAAAGGCAGAAGCTGCAAATAAATAGTAAACTTTTTTTCTCTCCACATTTTCACTTTAGCCTGAAGAAACTACTGTATTCATTAACACAGGCAGAACCACAATTGTGAGCTACAAAAAGTTACTCTCTTCAGATCATTTCGTTTTTTGTTTTCACTTGACATTTCCAGAAAAATCTTATCACTATTAACAAGTACTTTTATTTTTATTTATTTTTGTCTTGAGCATGACTAGTGCTTTGTATTGGAACTGATGGATGTATGTTTGCTGGTTGTAATTCGTAATGACTTAATTAAAAAGATAGGAGGGGAAGCCTCAAACCACGCAGCACTACCACCATAGCAGCTACTGTTCTGCAATGTAGAGTAGCATTGTTTTGCATTCTTTGGGTAAAATAAGTGATTTTTTATGTGTGACATTTTTATAGGAAAGTGCCTTACAGGAAGGGCAAGAAAGCACATTGCAATTTATAATATAGATGACAAAACACAATACAATAATTATAGCTGAAGTCAACCTAAAAAGTGTTTTTTTTTTAAGTAGAAAATTATAATAGTATTTGCTCCCCAAAGCTCCACTGAAAATACCACCTACATCTGCTTGATGCTTCTATGAGAGTCCAATATCACCCACTTGATGTCAGACACTGAATTGTCTGGTGCAATAATTAGTTTCTGTTTTGTCTATGTTTAGCTGTTTAAGCAACTATCTAAGCAGTTAAGAGGACAGGTTAAAAATAAAGAAAATAAATACCAGTAAACTGCTGCATTATCTGGACAGACAATCTAAAACCCACTTTAGAAAATAGCCAGATTTTCCAATAAGTTCCATCAACTTTTTTTCAGAGTATGAGTACTCTATGTCAAACAATGAGGAGAGCTCTAACAACCATGACTGTGTTTCTCGAGAATCTGTCGATATATTATTTATTATTTAGGTATTCATGGGTTGAAATCCATATTACAAATGGTTGTAAAATTAGTTTCTTTCCAAGTAGGGTTAAAGATTGGCAGCAACTGCCTCCTCAAGAAATTTTAACATAAAAGGAAGTTTGGACATATATTTTAATTTTAATGTTGGATCCAAGCTTGGTTTTAAAGGTTGGACTCTAAAATGGCATGTTTAAAAATAAATAATACTGCAGTAAGAAGGGAAACATAAAAAGGTTTACAACCCAAAGACCAAAAGTAACAAAGACTGTGATAAAATGCTTGGTATGAAAAACATGTAAGAGGATTGGAGATGGCTTTTTTTATCTACAAGAGCCACCATATGAATGTATCTCACAGGTGTTAAAATATACCAGGATTAAGTAGGAGGTACAGATAGCAAGTTACTTTGCCTTTGGTGAAATTTTGGCTTTCATTTCGCTAATCCTATCGGCTAAAAATGAAATATATTTGTTCTTATCTGCTTTAGTCAGCTTCAAATAGGTGCCATGTGATATAAAATGGATGAGAATCCGTTGGTGGAGCACTGGATAGCACTACAATGTTCACATCATTTCCATCAGAAGAAAGAATCGTGGAACATGACAGAGAACCTTTCAGAATATGTCTCAGCTATTATGTGTCTTGATTTTGCTCAGAGCCAAAGGTATGGTCAAAAAAGAACCAATTATGATCCCAAGGTCAATAGAATCAGCTTTGATAAAACTTTAGCTGGCTGAGTACTGAATAAGGCATCATCAATACAAATATTAAAGTCCCCAAAAATTCTTATGTTCATCAATTTAATCAAAGAAGATGAAAAGTCTGCAAAATCCTTAAAAACACATAAAACCAGAGGGGGATAAACACACGCTTTAAAACATGCTGTTTTAGCCAACCCCAATCATTTACTACTCAACGGAGGAATAGTTTTCAGTTTGCATACCTATGCCTATGTATCTATACTTAAACACAACAGCAAGTCCTCCCCAGTAGGGATCTAAATGGGGGGAGAGGGGGCGTTCAGGCAGGAGCAAGTAGCAGGGCAGGATTTGTGTAAGTGAATAAAGTCAGCACTCCACAAAAACCTTATGCTGTCACGTGATCTCCAGCTGTGCTGGGGGAGACATGATTTTCTGTACAAGCCACAAGAGTACAATAGGGCTGCAATTTCAGCATAGAATACAAAGATAAAAACTGGACCAAAAAGTGGACTAAGAAGTTGTCTGGCTATGTATGTCATCACTAGGCAAAGTTTTTGATTCCCCTAACTGCTCAGAACCTGTGTCAAGTATTGACATAATAGTTTTGCTGATTATAGAAACACTTTGTCTGACCGGTACTAAATAGATGAGTCCAAACTAATTTTTCAGTTCTTGAGAAATCTGTGTCATTAAACATTATTATCTACTTTTATGGAATCTGTACACGAAATAAGTCATATGGCAGAGGTCATTTAAGCAATTTGTTTGTAAAAGTACCCACATAATTGGTATTGCTAATTGTTGCTGGTTTATTTTAATTTTTTTAGTAAACCCATCTTTGAACAGAAACTGCAACAACTTAAAAGCAAAATTGAATCCCCCATGTTGAGCAATAACATAATATATTTAGAGAAATTTAGCTACATCTTGTTGTTTTACTTTTTATCCATAGTTTCTTTAATATAATCTCATACTAAGTTGGACACTGACTAGCAATCAGACCAACTGATAAATATATTGTATTAATTTTTGCAAACAGCTTATTTCATAGCACTCTATCTTCATCTTAATTGTTAAAATTTGGATTTTTTAAAATATTTGTGACAGTAATGGATGATGTTCACGCATACTGTCCAGACCTGAATCTCAGCCGCATAAATTAGGGAGTCATTAGAAACCTAAAAAGTTATTTTGGCTAATAATCCATGTTTGGCAAAAGCAGCATATTCAGAAGAATAATCGGATTTTTGCAAAAGCTAAAACATTGAGACAGAAGCCAAAAACAAACATTTGACTTAATCTTACTTGTATCCTAGACCAGATGTAAAATCAACAGAAATAAAATGAACAAAGAAATATATGCACTCATACAGAACATGAAAAGAGAAAAAAGTATAACATTTCAAAATCATAGAAAGCAGAAAAGATCAACATAAAATCTCAAAGCTAAATAGACCATGACCCAAAAATCATCCCTATCAATCAAATTGTAGTCTTTAATCTGCATCACATACCTCAAACGTAACTTTTCAGGGACTTAATTTCAGATTTATATCAACATTAGGCTAACACTAGAATCCTTTTGAAAGACACTCAAGTAGATTTTCATCAACAAAAATTTATTTTCAAATCCTGGCACTGAAATAAATTGAACCTGGCAAGTGTGCACACATAAAAGCTAACTAAATAGGTCAGTGGGAAAGTATCATTATTTACTATGTTCCAAACCATCTTTGAGTGGGAAAGCAGTTTTATTTTTTTAAGAAAGAAGTAGGTAACAGTGTATTTTTAAGTTGTTTACGAGTTTCTATAAAGTATTTATTTTTCTTTTACCATGCTTTCATAGACAGTTTCATAAGCTACTATTATGCTATGTCTTTATCTGTTTGGTGAAAGTAAAAAAAAAAAAAATGACAAGGAATTGACAAAAAAAATTTTTTTGTTTAATTATTATTCAAGCCGAAATATGAAATATTCCCTTTTAAATCTTTTTTTTTTCTTTTTTCAGTTTTTTCTTTTGTTAGTTTTTTACCTCTTGTAACTGATCAAAAAACTTTTTTAGAAGAAACGTAACTTGCCTTTTCACCAAAATGTTACAGTAAAATAATAAAATGTTTAATGATTAATTCTGAAAATGATTTATATGTTTTGGGTGAGTGTTGTAATGATTCCAGCTCTCATGTGCATGAAGGTGTGTAGTATCAAGCCCTATAAAATCAATGTTCCTTATCTGCACTTATTGGTGTGTTAGCCCGTCAAACAGAATCAAACTCAGACCTCCATTGAGATGAAAGGCCTCAGATATTATAAGTATGTAAGCTCTCCATTTTCATTTTGAGATGAAGTCCATCAATAATGCAGCTCAACTCCTTATTAACCTTGACCAAGGCGGTTAAGAATGAGTGGCTAGTCTAATGCTTTAGGGGTTAAAACATGTTTTCATTATTTACGGTTATGTTGCTATAGGAAAATAAAGAACAATCATACCACAAACTGCAGCATATTTAGCCATTTTCAGAAGGGTCGGTCTGCTCAGTGAAAAGATATTATTCTTTGAACCCGTCAGTGCTAAATGAAAGAGCATTAGTATTTGCTAAGAACACCCATGTTTAGAAAGGGTGACAGTTGCTATTCTTAACATTCTTTTTAGTGATAGGGTCATGTTTAGGAGACCATGTTCAAATCTAAGACTACGTAATTGAAGCAATGAAAAGGAGATTTTCAACAGGAAAACCATAAATCCTGGAAAGGTTGAAGCAAATTTATGATATTCTTTTAGGCCGTATGATTAGCATAACCTGGTAGAGAGGGTGGATTTATTTTTGAAGAGATGGAGAGCACAAGAAGGTGGACAAACAAGAATATTTCACTGATGATCAACTATAGCCCTTGTAATCTTTTTGTCTTTTTTGGTTGTTTTTTTTTGGTATGTTTGTTTTGTGCACCTGGATGAGTATGTGTGCAAGTAGAGGCTGACTGGTATTTCATAACAGCTGTTCAGTCCAGTGCCATAGGCCTGCCTCGTTGATTATATCGGAAAACTTACATCAAGCAACACGAACAGCACACCAGTAGGGAACACAGCTCATTAGAGCAGCCGCAGAGTCAACAAGAGAGCGGAAAAGATAAATATAGATACAATTTTATGTATTCAGTTAATAATCGTTACAATATTTATTTAATGGATGTATAAGGTAATGAAACATTTTTTTGTTAACATAGTGCCTAATCATAAAGAGGACATTAAAAACTCCCAGGCTCCGTGGAGAACAATAGATTGTGTTGTAAAATATTTTATTTCATTCATCAGCCCAAATGAACAGTTTCTTTAAAAGTGGAATGCAGGGTTAGGGTGGAATGTAGGGTTAGGGTCAGAGCTGGGATTAAAACAGAACAGATTCATTAAAGACGAACTTAGAGTATGCTGTTTCCTAAAATGATTGCCATGCTTTCAACATAATTGAATAATTATAAGACCTTTTAGTATGTTACTATTTCGCTACATTTACAGTATATTCACAGTTCCTTTTTTTAATTTAGGAGAAACTATCATAAAGCCTCAGAAGCGCAATAAATACTTTGATGCGAGCATAAAATACAAAAAGTTTGTTTTTGTGGCTGGATAGTTCAAATGGAATGTCACCTGACATTAACGGACATAAACTCTGAGGTCATAGCTTCAAATCCAGCCCAGGGCAAAATACACCACAGCATCCAGTGTGGGTCCTTAGGCAAGACCCTTTGTGGTACTGCCTATCTGGCGCTGCAAATGGCTGCCTTGGTTTGATTACACCAAAACAAATTCCTTGTGTGTCCTGTATGTACCTGGCAAATAAAGTTGATTATTACTGTTATAAGATCCCCCGCCCCCACCTCGGGTTCTCCGATCACATCTCCGTCATGCTGGTGCCTGCATACCATCCCCCGCTGCGACGCTCCAGACGCTGTGCTGCAGGACTGCTTCGGCTGCACAGACTGGCAGGTCTTCAGGGAGGCTGCTGAGTACGAGGGGGAGCTGGACCTGGAGGACTACACATCTGCTGTTCTGGGGAACATCAGCAAGTGTGTGGAGGATGTCACCACCACCAAGACTGTGACTTGCCAGCTGAACCAGAAACCCTGGCTGAATGCAGAGGTGCGTTCTCTGCTGAAAGCCAGGAATGCTGCGTTTAGGTCTGGTGACTCACAAGAGCTCAGGAGGGCAAGAAGAAAGCTGACTGCAGGAGTTAAGAGGGCAAAAGCTGCATATTCTCAGAAAATCCAGGGGCACTTTTCCTCCCAGGATCCACATAGCATGTGGAAGGGCATCAAGTGCATTACAGACTGTAAATCTAAAGCTGCACAATGCCCCAAAGACCCCTCCCTCCCTGAGGCTCTCAACCAATTGTACGCTTGGTTTGAGAACCCTGACACCCTCCCCAGCACCAGAATCATGACTGCACCAGGAGAACAGCCCCTCAGTGTGACTCCAGCAGAAGTAAGGAGGACGCTGAGGAGGATCAACCCCCGAAAAGCTACTGGCACAGACAACATCCCCAGACGGTTGCTGAGAGAGTGTGCGGACCAGCTCTCAGACGTGCTGGCGGACATCTTCAAAGCCTCCCTCATCCAGGCAGCTGTCCCCACCTGCATGAAGACCGCCACCATCATCCCGGTCCCCAAGAGCTCCGCAATGACAGGTCTGAATGACTATCGGCCAGTAGCCTTCAAACCGATAGTCACAAAGTGACTTGAAAGACTGGTTCCAACCCACATCAAAAACAACATCAGCGTCACTGTTGATCCACACCAGTACGCATACAGGAAAAATCGATCCGCAGAGGACGCCCTTTCCTCTGTGGTCCACACTGCCCTCACCCACCTGGAGCAGAAGGATTCCTACGTCCGTATGCTGTTTGTGGACTTCACCTCCGCGTTCAACACCATGATTCCTCAGACCCTGATAAACAAACTGTCCTCACTGAGCTCTTCCATCTGCAACTGGGTCCTGGACTTCCTGACCAAAAGGCCGCAGTCTGTGAGGATTCACAACATCTCCTCCCCTCCCATTACCCTCAGCACTGGCTCCCCTCAGGGCTGTGTGTTGAGCCCCCTCCTGTTCACATTGCTCACATATGACTGCTCGCCTATCCATCCAGGCTGTCATATTGTGAAGTTTGCGAACAACACAGCAGTGGTTGGATGCATCACAAACAGTGATGAGTCCAGCTACAGGCAGGAGGTGGAACACCTGGAGGGCTGGTGCAGAGATAACAACCTCTGCATTAATGTAAAGAAAACCAAAGAGATGATTGTGGACTTCAGAAGGGGCAAGCATGCCCACCTCCCCGTGCACATGGGAGAAACTGCGGTGGAAGTGGTCAACAGCTACAGGTACTTGGGTGTGCACCTGAGTAACAACCTCACCTGGAGCAACAACACTTCCACTCTGGTCAGGAAGGCGCACCAGCGGCTCTACTTCCTCAGGAGGTTGAGAAGAGCTGGACTCAGGAGCTCGGTCCTCGTCTCCTTCTACAGATGTGTGGTGGAGAGCGTATTGTGCTCCACTATTAACATGTAGCATGGAAGCTGCTCTGCTGCAGACAGGAAAGCTCTCCAGAGTGGTGAAGGCTGCACAGAGGACTGTTGGAGTCAGCCTCCCCAGCACCAAAGACATTTACACCTTCAGATGCAGGAAAAGGGCAACCTGCATCAGAAAGGATCCCACCCACCCAGCACACTCACTTTTTGTCCCGCTTCCCTCAGCCAGGAGGCTGCGGAGCATAAAGTGCAAAACCACCAGACTGAGAAACAGCTTCATTCCTGAAGCTGTGAGACTCTCAAACACAATTACAAAAGGAAAAAAACTTTCTCATTTAACCGGCACTGTTCACTTTAATATCACACTTTAAAATGTCACTTTAATATGTCACTTTATTAACCATCCATGCAGCAAATTTTGCACTCCGAATTTTCATTGCTGCTATGTCCGAAGCCCCATATTGTAGATTGTGTGTAGTCAAAATCCTAATCTCTTCTATTTCTTTATATTTTATTATATTATCCTTATTTTGTAGCTATTTTAAAATTGCTCTCAGGGTGTAAACTGGATGTGATGACAAATAAAATTCCTTGATTCCTTGATAAGAAGCAAATTTTTGAACAGATATCTGTTAGACATCTGTCAGGTAGAATAAGCAGTAGTTCATCTTGATGTTTTCTAAATATCACCAAATGTATCTTCATGCTTCAGTAAACAGATTTTTTTTATTAATAATTGAAAAACTGTTACTTGCTATCCTTTCCTTAAGCTACAAACACAGAACTTAAAGCCAAGTAAAAACATGGAATCAATTGCTGAACTAATTTGGAACAGAAAAGGCAAAGTAAACAATAAGAAATCAGGAAATTACAGTAAAAGCATTATACATTATTTAAAATAAAAATGTCCGTAATATCATAATTTTAAAAGTTTAATAAGGGATTTAAATAATAGGCAGAGAGCCTAAACCCCCTAATACTAGATGCAAAGTTAAGCCCCTGCCATTTTATAAGATTGCTTCAGGAGGTATAAGGGCCAATATGTTTTAGACACAAGAGTGTGACAAAGCTCCCCAGTTTCGTTTCTGTATTATATGGCATATCTGTTCAGAGTAGCATTACTGACTTTATGTTTGCGCATGAGTATTCTAGATTTTGACCAAATGCTGTTTGGATCATTGCACACAACATTAATAGCCACTTTATTAAATGAAATCAGAGCCTTGTCATTCAATATGAATTTCAGTTCAATTAGTGTCAAGTGTTTAGATTTTTTGCTGTGCTTTTCCCACACTTGAAGGGCTGAACCAATGCTGAACATTAAACTGGGTTCCACTCAATGACCAGATTGTTTATTTTGCTTTTCCTTCTTTTATTTTTTCTTCTCGTGGCATTCACAGTTAGTCAGTCATTTTTAGGTGAAAAACCTTAAGACCAACCCAAAAAACAGTTACTATATTGCACATTTACCCTATTGCACACTTAATCTATTGGACACTTAATCTATTGCAGATTCAATCTATTGCAGATTCAATCTATTGCACATTCAATCTATTGCACACTTAATCTATTTCCCACTTCCGGTAGCACAGCATTAAATATATGTATGAAATGTATGAAAACAGATTACGGTTTTAACTTTAGGACAAACTACTTTTTAAATTATTACAAAAATGCATCAAAATATCAACCTATTGTAACCATGGGAGCAATAATAAATCATGCAGGTCACTAAACCAAGCAGGCTACATGAATCCCCCAATACCCCACATAAGTATTTACAAACAATTTCTTGTAAATGTAATCATCTTTTTGCAGAGTTGGATAAAAGTACCACTTTCTGCCCCACACACCAGGAAACCCTAAAATCCAGATCTTCAAACAAAGAACTATGATTTGAAATGAAAATTGCATGATATGCGACATCCCTAATGACTGAAATAAATTTTGAGTAAAAAAAAACTGTAATCGAGAAAAGTCTCCAGGTCATCATAGTCATATATTTTTTAAGACACTTCGCACAACATGACTAGATTTAGACTGATGGATTGATGAACTCTTATCCAAATAGGTGTCCAATACCAGGTAAACAGTTAAGAGCCTTCTGGAAAAAACTCAGAAAAAACACAATTAGGGCAAGATATATTTACGAAGTTGAGAGGCAAGTAGTTAAATCAGGTTTCGAAATGAGTTACCTTCCCTCCGGATCAACCATAACTGTACTGTGGCAAAAAGGAATAATTTTTCTGAACAAATGTCACCACCCCTCTTGCTTTAGCTCCAAAATTAGCCTTGAATTCAACAACAACAAGTTGTGCTGATGATGAGTCATACGTCTGAGTCATATGTCCAATTTCTGATCCAGAAATTGGACTGATCCAGTGCACTCGGTACTGTACAGTGTCCCCCAAAGTTAAACTTGATGAAGAAATCTAGGTGAGACTGTCTACACTCCACTGTTTGCAAACATCATTAAGCTCACTGCGTTGCTCAAGCATCTCTGCAGTCAGATCAAGAAATATAAAATAGTTTGCTCTGTTGGACTAAAGATAAGCTTTTTGTGCCGCAAGCTTCAGGATGAGCCTCAAATTTGAACGTTGTGCAGCCTTACAATGAAAGGGTGAGAGAAATTACTGTCAGTTGTCTTATATACTAGGATGGATGTTCTCATTTTCATGTCACTTTTATTGATATGAACAGTTTTCCTCAGTTTATTTATAGATTTGCATTGAAGTTACCACATCATTGCTGCATAAATGCCAAAAATAGAAAATAAGACTAGAAAACAGATTTATAAGCACACAACATCAATCTACAAGCTCTGGATTCTTAGTATGAGGGATTGCTGAGTAGTCAATAGCACGGCAAAAGCGACTGTGTGATGTTGAGGGAAGAGTGAAAACAAGAGTGAAAGTTGATGAGTTGACACAATCTGCTGGTTTTTTTTTTCTTTTTTGGGCTCTAGTGTCCCTTATATGAAAGCAGGCTGACAGGAAAGGGAGAAGACATGTGGCAAATGTTGTCAGGACCAGGAATTGAACCCCTACAGCTGTGTTGAGGACTCAAGGCCTCCAGATATGGGTCGCGCTACCCCTACGCCACCATAGCACCCCCCTGCTGGGTTGTCTTAAACAGATATCTTTATAAGTAATTTGAATGATGAACTGCACTTAACAAACTTGTCGATAAGTAGGATCAATTGAAATGTATGTGAGGCTAAACCAAAGTAAGTTATTAGAAATTGCCCTGAGATGACATGTTGTGCATTGGTGCTATAGGAACACATTGAACTACTGAATTATTGAAACAAAAACAACCAAAAAAAATCTGTTGATTATACAGTCAGGTAATAAATAGAAAAGTATTTAAAACTAAACTATTACAACTAAAACAAGTTGTAATAAGGCATTACTTATTGCTTATGACTGTATATGTCCAAAATAATACATATATATACATATATATATATATATATATATATATATATATATATATATATATATATATATATATATATATATATATATATATATATATATATATATATATATATATATATATATATATAT
>JAVLVB010001001.1:545288-630255 GCA_032876305.1 Orestias chungarensis
TCTTTTTAAGTTATGTTAAAAATATAACAAATCTGGTAAAATTCAGTGCAACCTACTGCAGCTTTGCCCTTTCTCAAGAGTTTTTTGTTTTTCTCTGTCTTTCTTATAAACTTAAATAGAAAGGCTGGATATTTTACAATTTTCTTTTTCTTTTCATAGATGCATCAAAGTAGTTCTTAAAACTCAACCCATGGTTATAAGAACTGATCAGAAACAGTCATCATACACCAACCCACTAATGTGCCCACTCATGACAGATGCCAGTTGTTTGTAACACTTGTTTTCTCAAAAACATTTGTCAGAGTACATCCATAAAAGCTGTACAAATGATTGCTGAAATTGATTTTGCTCTCCAATTTGCTAGAGGCAACAATAATGCCAATAAGTGCAAAACAATTTTACCACAAAGACCTGTTTGTTTGCTTGAAATCATTGCATTGTAGTAAGTGTTCACTGTTTTTAGGAGTAAATTATTTATGTTTCAAAGACATTCTACCTCTTTCCATGCATCCATAGACACTGTAAAAATGTTTTTTTTTATGATACCCAATAAAGGGAGCTGTTTGACTGTCAAAGTGTCCCTCCTGTTAAGTGCATGTGTTAGCTTCCTGTGACCTTGCTTTCAAGCTTAAATGTTTGACCATTGCCATTAACATTTGCCCCCACTAAAAGTTATTAGACACTCACTGCCATGTTCCCATTTGTCTAGGAGTGGGAATGGAAACCATGACAGACAATTCACTCTGATACCCAGCCAATAAAGGTGGAAGCGACAGGAGCCTTTTTCCTTTTTTTCACGTCAAAATCTGGCAGCAAGTCTAAATTTGGTGCAACTGCTCCATTTTCCTTTGTGGGTCTGGGCTTAGGCATGACTGATCCTATTCACGGTAGACCTCATACAATAGGACTTGCCGAAAGCATCAGACGGCAGAGACTACAGACAGGGATTTTCTGCAGTGTTTTATAGGCACACAAAGTAGTGCTGATGCCGAATTCCATCTTTCATGTGTAATTCCTTACGAGGCATTGGCTTGGTTCTACCCACGTTGTTTGACACACAAATTTGAAATATTACCCTACAAAGAGAATGCCGATGCTTTAAAGATTTTCATTTTTGAAGGCCGGACGTGATATCCAAGAAACAATTCTGACTTTCAGTGGCAGCTAAGTAGTTGGTTCCCTCAGAAAACATAGTGCAGTATATTATAGGTGGTCTTCTGCCATGCGGTGATTATTCGGAAAGAAAGGCTCCGTAGACAGGACTTCAGTTGTACAGCAAAGATTTCATTTGAAACTGCAGCCCAAGTCAAAACAGCCGAATCATGGGGAAATCTCAGCCCAATTCTTGAATCCCTGTCGATGTTTGGACACTAGCCTTCTTATAGACCTATGGCCAGCATACACCATATTTGGCATTCCTGTATGCATAGTTCTTACAGAGCTGTAAACACATACACATTCTCAATATGGTGCTCATTAGGTAAAAGGAGGCAACCGGCTACTCTTCACATTGAGATTTACACTTTTTCTTATCTGGTCAGCGTTGGGGCGAAACTTCTTGCTTGGAAAGTTGTTCAAGGACGAAGAGTCTTTTGATGATCAGACACTACAATAGTTAAACCTCTTCAAAATACCGTTATTGGTAAGTGTTATTAATCAATAACTAGTAAAGTTTATTCTTCTATCAGTACAAAGGTTTTAAAAACTGTTAGATGACCCAAAGTAGTCCAGTTGACTAATTCATTGCCACTCTTATTTATGCTCTAGTGAACTCTTTGAAATTTAAAATAATTTATCTCTCTTTGTCGCTGATATAATTAGGTTAATTTTAGCCTCCCTTGTCAACAGCGATAAAATATGACAAGAGAAATTCATTGAATCAATTTGTTTTGCAAGACTTTCACTCACATTAGCATATATTTTGCTATGCAGTTTTCTGCCTAAACAACAGATTCTTATGAAACCTTAAAACAGCATTTGTGTTTAATGTGTGAAAACATCTTCTAAAATGAAACGAAACTTTAAGATAAAAATAATTTCTAAAACCTTAACATGTTCTTTACAAGATGTAAGACGGTGTTCAACTTATATGACTGGCAGTCAGCGGTGGCTCAGCATAGCGACTATTAGATGTTTGTCCTCAGAAGTTTGGGTTAGTTTAGGCTTTCTACGGAATCGTTCATTTAATCTTACTTTTGACAATGTTATGATTGTAAATCAAGTTTGGCTTTGCATTGTTTGTGCAGATATTGAGGCCGGGCATTAGTACCATTAAGTGTATTTGACCAGTCAAATACAGAATGAAGTCGGGGTTTTTAATTTTATCATCTTGCTTGGCTTATGTTTATTTCTTGCATTTAAATTGTGAAAATAAAATATTTTCCTTTTAATAACCTGCTTTCAAACGTTGTCTTATGTTGCCTTACACTTGGCTGTTAAAAAAATAAACATGCTGTACATTCAATTGAATTTGATTCGAAAAAACAATTTATCCAAAAAGGAAATTAAATGTTCTCATAACATATACCATCCAACTATCTTGAAAGAGTCATTAATAGTGATGCTGTGGGTCTGTAGGATCTCATATAGCAGTCAGTCTTTGAAGATTATTTGCTGTATAACAGTCTCATGACACTCATGACATGCTAACAGCTTAATTTCCATGCAGCAGTAACAGTATTCTGCTGTATAATCTCCTGGATGACACCATCATATGTTGGCAACCACAGCTAATTTGTCCAGTTTCCAGGAGTGCCTATACTCATAATAAATAATTTTTTTAACATATTGAAATGTTGATTTATTTAACTAGTTTAATTTAATAAGAGTAGGTTGACTCACACAGGCTGAAATTGTTCATTTCTTTCATTATGGTAATTATCCTGATCTTCTCCTTATACAGTAACTGATGAAAACACATGAATTTGTGTTGTGACATGTTGACAACATACTGTACCAGCTGTACCTGAAACATGCACTCAGTGTGTGGGAAAATCCCCTTTTATTAAGAAAGATTCATCAACATTTGGAGACCATTTTGTTGAGTGTTAGTTGACTACATGCAGCCACTTGGACATCAGCTGAGTTTTATTTTAAGTACCAAAAATAAATGTAGCTAGAAGTAGTAATTTATGTAAAAACATAGTGAGCAACATAGTGAGAAACATAGATTGCGGCTGTTAAAAGACACATACAACAACAAAAAGGTTTGGTTTGGCCCATCTTTCTCAGCTGTAGCAGCATGACAATCTTAATGTTCCTAAATAGTAGAGTTAATTGATAGCTGGGCCATACCATTCTGTTTAACTGTTAACGTTTATAGTTGTGCTACAACAACCAGTTTTGTGCAGTGGTTTACACAAATAAACATTCAGCATGTGTTCAGATATAAAACAACCTTGTATTGGTCTGGTACAGGTGCACTAAACAGAGTGTGCATTGGATTTCTTTTTTTGCAACACTATTTATCCCCATTACATTAATACATTACTAGGTAATAGTTTTTATGTTGTTTTTTTTATTAGTTGTTCTGTAAAACAAGTAATAATAATGCATTTCCATCAATAAATTGGTCTTTGCATTGCATAATTCAATAATTTTCCAAACATTTAAGGTGTTATTGTCATAGAATGGAGCTTAGATCTCTTTCATATTGCATCAGATTCTAAGTGTGTCATTCAAGAGGGGATTCCATGTATAGTTAACAGGCAGAACAACAGCTTGTTCTAAATTTAACATAGTTTTATGTACTTTTCCATCTGATAAATGATATTTTACTGGCCTTAATACTTAATACTATTATTTTATTGATCAGGTATCTTCAGAATCTTCAGAATGGGATCAATGGGAGGATTTAAAGTTATTTTGCCAATACACCACAACAGGTAAATGTTGAAGTATTTTTGCAAACGTTTCCTCATTTGGAATTTAATACCTGCAACACGTTCAAAAAATAATTATTTAATTTGGACAGGGGCAACTCTGGAAAACGGTAAAAGTGTCTACAGGTAAACAGATAAGATGAAAACATGTGATTGTGACAATTCAGTATAAATTAAGCATCTCCGAAAGGCGTTCACGAGAACAGTTGGGTCAAGGTTCACCATTTTGTGGATAACTGTGTTAGCAAATGGTCCCATCCCTGTAAGAAAATAAAATTAATATAAATTTACAATTTCCATCATGCAAAGTTCATAAAATGAAACGATTCAGAAAATCTGGAGAAATCTTTGCAAGTAAGCAGCAAGGTAAAGATCTAACATTAAATTGATCCTTCAGAAAGCACTGCATTAAAAACCAACATTATTCTGTGACAGAGCAGCAAACCACTGTCAGAGAACACAGTTTGTCGCTACATCTAATAATGCAAATTAAAGCTCCATTATTCAAAGTGAAAGCCTTAAATCCACAACACCCAGCCACAACAAAAAACACTGTCAGCTTCTCAGGGCCTGAGCTTATTTAAGAAGGAGTGGAAAAGTATCCTGTGGTTTGACTAGTCAACATCTCAGATTATTTTTGGAAATCATGGGCGACATCTCTTCTGGGCCAAATAGGGAAAAGAAGGACCGTACGGGTTGTTGACAGTAAAAATTTTAAGAGCCAGCCTCTATGATGGTGTGTGTTCATGCCTCTGCCAGGGGTATTTTGCACATATGAATGCTGAAAGGTGCATGCAGGCTTTGGAGCAACTTATGCTGCCATCAAAGCAATGATCTTTTCAGGAACGTATTCCAGGAACACAATATTAAGCCAAATTCTGCATGAGCATAGTAAAAGTGCAGGTACTACACTGGTCATGTAGAAAGTATACGGGATAATTTTAACCACAAAGCTCAGTTCCCAAAGCTTAGTTCATCAGTTTCCAAATCCTAATAGAGTGGTGTTAAAAGTAAAGTTGTAAGGAAGTAAACAGTGAAAAGCCCCAATTTCTTGGGAACTTGTTGCTCCGATCAAATTGGAAATACGTGAATATTTGCAACAACAACAAAAAAAACACTGACGTTTATCCAGTTGAACATGAAATATAATTGTGGTGTATTCAATTATAATTTGAAAAATATTCACAACATTTTGTTTTTGTTTATGTGTAACTCTATGTCTGGATAGGATGGCACTGTTGTCAGAAGGATTTAAATCTGCTCCAGTCAAAAACATTGACATCCCTCGTTGTTGGCCAGATGTTGCGTTCAATGCTTCTTCTGGTAGTAATGGATGAAGACAATTACTGCCCACAGGAGTTGTTCCTCCAAGGTCACTGGCACCACCACTTGATGAGCTCTGTTAAGAAGCTAAGTCTACTTCTAACCAGTCGGACCAACAAACATGTTGTGTAACAGGTCCATGATGAATATGGTCTGTGTTTTTCTGCTTCATCTCCCCAGGTTCTCCTACTTTGTGTAGATTACATTGTCTTCCCCTATTTTTTGTAAGTCATCTGTTTTTGTCAGAAACGTTTTATTCTAGTTAATCAAATCTGCGTGGTAGGACTCCAAACAATCAACTGTTTCTCTAGATTGCCCAGGCCAGTTTCCCAGCTTTTCTATGAATTCGTCAACAGCTAGTTGAATGGGCAAAATAACTTTTCAAATATCACACAGTATGTATTCATGTTCCTCTTGAATCACTTTTTTGATAATGTTTCTGAAAGTAAGCAGTATATCCAGGTCAATTGCTGCCTTGCTAGAATTATCTGCTAGTTTGTGCTGCTTAAGCGGTTTTATTTGGATGTCAGTTTACTTTAAGACAAGATATTTGTAGTACCAATAATTTCGTAACTTAAAAAATCTCTAAGCAAACTGCTTTCTGGTAATTTTTAACTTCTTTGACTTTGACTCCACATGCTCTGCACTTTCCCTTCTACTAAATATTTTTGATTGACAGAAAACAACAAAACTTTTTGTCAATTCATTGAAGGTTGCCAAAATAAACACAATGTTTCCACTCTGTTATTAGAAATTGTCTTTTCAGGTTAGATATTAAAGTTTTTTCTATGTCACTAAAGCACAAACCTCATTCAGTGAGTAAACTCTCAAGTGGTTTTAGAAATTACTTTTGTAACTGAAAACCTAACCTAGATAAACCCTAGAACATTTTCATTCATGGACACTTTAAACTGCAGATATCATCTATTCTCGTTGTACCAATCTAAGCGCACTTTCAGTTTTTACAACAGATTGTTCTACTTTAACAACAGGCAATGTTAACAAAAATAAGCATAAGTGAAACTCAGGTGCCATGGATTAACACAGAATAACTAAAATTGGATTAGATTTTCCACTAATCTGAAATAAAAATAAAAGTTACCCTTGAGTGCACAAATTATTGATGTTTAAAAACAGAAAATAAAGGGAAATCATCTGTGGCTAAAAGAAGGATGTGTAGAAACCTGGAAAATGAAACAGAAATTAAAACCAAAACCGAGAAAACTAATTTCAAAGTCGTCTTTGTATGACAATAAAGGTCTAATTTTATCATAGTGAGAAAGGACAACTACTGCTGTTTTATGTTACAGATTTTATTTGGCACTCATAATCATTTAATTTAAAAAAACGTTTTCTAACAGATACACTTTGAATATCTAGCTTAAATGTGTTTCATTATGTCATTTGTGCTTGCTTTTTTAACTTTTATATTTTCTTTTTCCTATATTAAAACATTTTAAGGGTCAGTGGCGTTCAAAATAATCACAAAACCTCAAACAAGATTAGGTTTCGGTAAGCAATATTAACTATATATGCAGAATACAACTGTACATACTTATGTTGTAACTAAGATCTTTATTTCTGAAATATTTTGAGATAGGCATACCTCAAAATATAATAAACTGTGTAAAAGGATTATTAGTTTTGAAAATAAGTAACTTTCTACTTAAATTAAATAAGTAAATACATCCTTTTCTAGTTACATTGTATTTAAAAATAAATGGGACACCTTTGTTAGTATTTCAGAAACTCTAACCTTCTGACAACTGCTGACTACTCAATGGTACATTTGGCCTTAAAGTTGGATGACCCTCTTGTCAACACCAACATATTTAGTTACCATCACATAATATACTAAATTGAAGTCAGGATTCTGGCTTGCTCCAAAACACAACTCATACTGGTAAAATTGTTCAATTCACAGGCCAAATCCAGGAATGATTACCTCAAGACACGTTGAATCAAGGACGCACATAAGTAGAGCCTGAAAAAATGAAGTAGGTGACATATCTCACAAAGCAACATATCATACATATCATGCCCTAATCCTAAGAAATCCAAGGACAGATGAGAAACAAAGTCACTGATAGCTATTGGTTTGGGAAGTGTTATACAGCAATTTTAAAGGTCTTACATCTTCAGCAAACCATTAAACACAAATGGAGAAAACATGCAACAACGACTCAGATAACAGAATCACAGGAATAACACCCGAGGCACTGCTTGCCTCACTGTTCATTAGTGGATCATAGGAAAAAGACTGGGCAAAAACGGCATCTGTGAGTGAGGCAGGGTAAAAAGCAACTGATAAAAAATACAATGGTCCATCTTGCATTTTGCAAAATAAGGATCTTAATGATCCAGAATACTAATGAGGAACAGTACAAGGGACTGATGAAATCCAACAATGCAATTGATAAAACACAAAGGTCTTCTCATAAATGCCTGAAAAATTAAAGTTGTATAATGATGTATATGAAATATGACTAAATCATTTCATATTTGTTTTTTGTCTAGAAAATCATAAAGGAGAAATACATTTAAAAGTATTTTATGGAAAGTTGTTCTTTTTTTAAAGGGCTGCATAATTACAGTTCAGTGCAACGTATTTGAAATGCATACATATGGAAACATTGCGAAACTAAACCAAATGCTTGACTTTGTTTCTATATTTATACCTCTATGTTTGTGGGTGATGCTGTATTTATTTTGACCAAGTGTGAAAGGACAGGTCACCATATAATAGCCAACACACCATTATTTAAGTCCCATTTTGTTGGGGTCATGTAACAGCCAACACCTTCATATATCTCTCCGTGGGCTTCTGGATGTCTTCTTTAGAAATGAGTTGAGCTTATTGTGTAAACATTGCTGTTTTGAACATCAATTTTTAAGGTATGGTTTAACAACCATCAGTTTACAAATGTCTGACAAGGACAGTTTACATATTTTTTTCTTTTTTAAACAACTGAAGTATTTTTAGTACATATCAGTTTAAGAGCTATGACTGACAGTTCTATAAAACATAAAATTGCTTACCAGCCATGAAATTGGCTTGTAGTGAAAAGGCAGTACATTGTTGTGTTCAGGCTGGAGACAATGTAGCCTAACAATAGAGAGCATATCTCTGTGACAGAGAAAAATTCCTGATAAACAAGCATAAACAAAATAAAGGGCACAAGTGCACAATTTCAAATATAGATCTATTATTTAATTAAAACCAAAATAAAATAAAAATATTTAAGGAAAAATACCATAAATTAAATAAAAGCAAACAATGTTTTTTGTCTTTACAGATAAAAATAAGAATATGGTAGTAGTGTGTGTTTGGGTGCAATACTTTGCTCCACCTTTTACTCCCCCTATAGACCCTCTCCACCAGCTTTTTTGAGCATTGTTGTTAATTTTTTGAGAGGTAGAACTAAGGGTCCAAGCCTTTACAATATGTGGTTGTCTTCCAGGTTTGGTGTTTATGTTATACCTTGTTTATATTTTCTTGCTTCTGTCGAAGAAAAGCATTACTAAGGCAAGATACTCATACCAGTGTGCTACATATTGGGTGACGGTTCGTGTTGACGGTGATGATTTTTTGCTCAGGAATAACAAAACCTGTAGGCCACAAAATTGAACAAAACTTTTTCTTATTTGAAAAAAGCAACTTCTTTCTCAGGTTACTGTGTTTCCTACATGGCTTGACAGTTTTGTATGTCCATTAATTAATGAGAATTTTACTAAACAAATTGTCAACAGATTAAGTATTTTACTACTTTCAATGACATCAGATCTAAAACTGTCAGAAGTATAAGTCATTTTAGCCCCACTGACAAATTAAGCATGTTGCACTTAAGCTATTAGGACTTGCATAATAGGAAATACAAACAGAAAACGCAATACGATACAAGAAGTTGTATGTTTATGTCAAAGATACAAGACCCTAAAGAACGGAAGAAAATCTGTTTCAACACAAAAAATGACCTCAGACTAAAATTAAAGACCATGACAGTCATTTTGAACATGACAGAAATGCCCAGAAGTTACATTGAAACATTAATTATTACAAATGGCACTCATTTACATAAATCTGGACAATGTCCTGTGGAGATGTTGTTCCAATTGCTTGCAGATTTAGCAATTCTGTTGGAGTTACAGCATATTGACATAGCTGATGACATAAACAAAATTAATAAATCATCAATCCCAAAGCACAGCATCAGTGCTGCAGCATGGCTGTTTTCTTGCCAAAGACTTTGTTGCCAAAGTTAGCAGCTGTTTCCCCAAGCATTAACAGGGTAAATAGGGAGAAAGAAAGCTATCTATTTACACTCTCACTTAAATAGTCAGTAGAGTGTCCCACCTGAGTTGTGGGTCTCTGGAGGTTCCCCAGAGTTAGCTTTGGCCTCTTAGCTAAACCTGCTGTAATTGCTTGGCTTGTAAGGTCTTGCAAGGTTTCCAGAAAGAGAAATTCCTTTTCTTGTTTTGGATGAAGGTTTGAACATTGTTCGATTGAGCTTCTGTTAATTTGTGTTGGGCCTATAAAATGTGCATAGCCACTATTTAATAAACCTTTGTTTCTTAGAAATTATGTCATTGTGGAGCTGTTCAAAAAAAATGATTTAAGCATTTCTGACAGTAGGTGATTTTGACAGTAAAATGATGTGGTTTGGAATAATTTATTAAAATCTAAACAAATCATTGTGTGGAATTTCTCCTTAGTCGTATCATTTGGCTGGACTACGTACACACATACACTCAAATATGTCTTTCTATCTTGACTATAACTATGTGCTTATTTCCTTGGTTTTCCATTAATTAATACAGCCTGACCCAGACTCTTAACCTAACTATTACTAGTATATGCCTGACCTTAAACTGAATTCACACTTTAGTCCTGAACTTACACCCAACCTAACAACAGCACTTCTTGGTATTTTTTGGCCTCAAAAGGATAAAAAAATGTTAACATGCTCACATATATGCACAGCATTGTTGTTGGATATAACATTTCTACACCCTCTAAAGTTGGCTCAGAACCCTGAGTTTCAAGAGGTGTTGATACGCCCATGGTAAGCTGTTCCCCTAGACATGCATAAAAAATCATACAAAATCATGAGCAGATGATCTCATTTGATCTGAAAACAGTTTGTATTTCCTTAAATTTTTTCAGTACATGTAATTAGCTTACAGTTCCTGTTCCGGTCAAATTCGTAAAGATAGAATCAAGAAGAAGACAGCAGCATAGCCCTGACATACGCATCTTACAACTAATTTACAAGTTGTAGACATAGTAAAATAAGTATCGGAAATAGTTCCTGAGGTAGTTTTAAGCAGAAAGCATAAAGAAAACATATTATTAACATCACAGAGTCCGTTGTTTAAAATACAATGGTCCTAAAATGTTGGGGTTGTTGCTGTGATAATGGCCTTTAGTTTTCAGAGCCTTTACTAAAACAGGGAATATGAATACACAGTTTACTAAGCATGCCCCTTAAACAACCTGAAACAGAATTTTTGATTTGCATATCTATTTAGCCATCTTTATCCTTATAACTAAAAATTTTATGCAACCAGTTGTTTTTAGATTTCAGCCTTTTCCATGTACCTTATAATAATTTAGTGGTATGCAATTGTCTTATTATTTAAATGTAATGAGTTCTCAGTTAAAATTCAACTGCTCTGTGAAAGCCATAAAGGTGTATTTGAGGACATATGTGAAGAAAAGGCATTGTGAAAACCAATTATATCCAAAGTTAATCCTCAAGATTTAGATGTTGTTGTCTTTTTTTCCCTTTTTTTCTGTTTTGAGCATCTGAATCAAATAAATAGTAAATTAAAAGAGCCTTACCTTAATATCAAAACATGATGAAAAATGTAATACAGCCATGTGAATTAAATGAGATGTGCAAGGTCAAATCTAAAACATGCAGGACTCTGGGATGAAGACTAAGAAACACGCTAGATACATCATGGATAAAGTTGTAAAGATGTTTTCAGCCTGTTTAGTATGTAGTACAATATCTGAATTGTTAATTGGTACAAATGAAAACCTTCTAAGACATGCCCATAATAACTCGAACGGGACTTCAGACCCACAGTTTAAGTAAAATAACCTATTCACAGGATTAAATCATTATTATGTCTCCTGCACTCCAAACATCTGGCCTTGATGAAAAGGCGGCAATGATTAAAATAATTCTAGAAAAAGATCCATTTAGAGTCTGTCACACAACATATAGGGAACACACAGTACATATGTTTAAAGTTCATGGTCAGATAAGAAAAGAACTAAACTTATTTGCACCTAAGAAAAAGAAAACTGTGTTGGTAAACTATCACCACACCTTAATCTTGAAAGTTTAACTCTAAAAAGAAATATAGTGGTGGAAACATAATGCTATGCAAGTGCTTTAAGCATACACCAAAAATTGTTGACGTATTTCCTGTAAAGGTTGTGGCGTTTATTTTATTTTTCTACAAGGCATTGACATTAATTTGTGCTGAAAGAATTAGCATATCAGTTTTCCACAATGCAATAGTTTGAATTTCTAATGTGAAAATTGTAAACAGGTGCAAGGGGTTGAATACTTTCACAGAGGCGATTGATCCAAAATAAATATGTCAAAAGCCATATTTCATTTAAGGGAATTTCTTTATTCCATATTTCAATGTTTCTGAAAATGACACGCATATCTAGATCTTTTCTAGATCTTTTTCTTTTCCTCATTCAACTTTCAGGGCAGAATTAAAAAAATACATGCATTTGGTTGAAGTATTTTATCTGATTTTATCATTTGCCTTTCAAAGTTCAGCATGTTTTTTTTTATTTATTTTTTTATCCCTGTAGCACACACTCATACAAGCAGAAAGATTTGGAGGTAAAACCAAATGAATCATCTGACCCAGATTTCCTTCTCTCTCTCCCTGTCTGCCCACAGCCGTCGCCCTGTGAATGGTGCCGCTGCGAACCAAATAACGAGGTGCACTGTGTGGTGTCCGACTGTGCTGTCCCAGAGTGTGTCAACCCTGTTTATGAGCCGGAGCAATGCTGCCCCATCTGTAAAAATGGTAAACAGTCATCTTTACATCTTCCGGAAATCAAAACCCGTTAGTTTCCTAACATATTAGGTTTTCATTAAACCATTGACAGCAAGTTCACCTACAGTGACACCATTTGAGGGTTTATGCCCACAGACAGTGAGGATGATGTTTTATTTATCAAAGTTATTACATTTGGCCCTCTAGACACTAATGATCAGTACTAGTTTTTAATTATAAAGGACACACTAAGCAGAGTAAACATTAGCCCACTGATTAAAGGAATGGTACGAAGGAACAATGTTTCCTTGGGGGAATTTTTGTCTCCAAGTGTCCAGGTTCCCTTGTCACATACAGCCCATCTCCGCTTCATTGATTATTTGCAAGGCGAACTGGGGGGCTTCCCTTAGCGAGCTCCAATTCCTGAAGGACAGATGCAGCTTTATATGTAAAGTCAAGCAGTTGGAATCCTTACAAGAGAAAGGAATGTTGGTACTAAATGTATTAACATTTAATACCAACATTCCTTTCTTTTGTAATCTTTAGGTAATCCTAAACACAGTGGTGCATTGATAAAGAGGATAGGATACATTTGGAACTAAAATAAGAACCAGGTGACATTCTCAGCTGAAAATCAGTATTTCTGTTGTAGCTGACCTACATTTAATGAAGGTAGTCCATATTTCCCTTTTACAGTAGGCCTTTCCTTATGTCCGTTGTATATTTAGTGATGATCCAACACGTCTTGTCTCACACAAACACACCTATAGTAACAAGGGTGCAGAAGCTGCTTGAGGAGATCTAATCCATCCTGACAGGACACAATGACACCCTTGGCATTTCAGGGAGGGCGTGCTGTGCGCAAGTGCCCCAAGGGTGTTTGGTCAGTCTCTAGGACACAGATAAATCTCAATATGAGTGGAAGGCTAGGCAATGTGAAGAGAGGACAACGTGGTTGTGATGTTTAGCTCTTACTTCTGGGCAGAGGACAAACAAGTGGAAGAGAAGACGACATTCTTGAGTCAAACAACCTGTCAGGGTGAGGCATACATGTTTCTAATCAATTATGCCACCGTGCAAAGGGGCTCACCGACCACTATTGTTTATTCATTTCCTTGTTATTTTCTTCTATTTGCAATTATGAGCAATATTTGTGAATCCTTTTTCATTGTACGATTTATTCTGAAACATGCTACCAATTTTAAAACTAGAATTTGGTTTAATGCTTCTCATTACACACCACCATTTTACAATGGACTGTAATCTTACATGGACAAAAATATGTTTGATGTTATCTACTATAACAGAAAACACTTAAAACTAAGTTAAACTGATGTGCCCGTTTCAGAATTTCCACAACATGATTTTTCATAATTTTGTACAAAGAAAGAGATTTTCAAATATGTAAATGTTTTTGTTTTTTTCCTCCTAAGTGAGAGAAGTATGGGAAAAAGAGCAATATGGCCTTACTCAATGCCTTAATCAAACATAGGAAACTCTAGTGACTTTCAAACCTCTTCTGGTATATAATTAAAAGGACTCTAAACCATAGGAAAAGTATGACAGAAAATTGTTGTTGCTTTGACAAAAGTAACACAAAAGTGTTTTACATTGTGCTTTAAAATGTGATGTTGTTAAAAAAAATGAGGTACCATGAACAGTTCAACTCAATTTCAAGTAATTTTGAGGTTTGTGAGTCTCAGTTCTAACTTTATCTCAGACTATTTGTAATAATTTCCTATATCACTGGTTGCAGCATTGTTTCAGTTTGAAATTACAACTTCTACAAATGTATAGACTAACTATATAATGCCTATAATCCCTGAAGACATACAGAATTGGTCTTAACTAATTTTAAGTTAAATATCTAAAACAACCTTAATGAAACAAAACAGGGGAGGACACTCATGATTTAGTAAAGCTTACCTCTTGAAAAGAAGTACAATTTAAAAATCAGAAACTTCAATTTCAAAAAATGTAACAATTTATCTAGAATGCAGATTAAGGTAAAAACAAATATCACGTCATAGTGTGTTATCCACAAAAAAGAAAATAGGAAAAAAGTGTGTAAAGTATGTTCTTTTTTCTTTCTTTTTTTTTTTTATAAGGATCAGCCATGATGTCCTTGTAACTATACTTGGTGCAAAGTAATTATAGTGTGCATATCAACTTTAGTTAATTTACCAGTTGAGATCTGGAGAGTTTTTTTGAAAAATCCAGTTCATTTAGTTTGTGCAGATCAAAAACACATCTAAAGTATTGATTCTTATTTTTCAATGTTTTGCAAGAAACAGCAGTATATCTAGGAATCATCATAAAGTAATTAGACTTTTAAAAAACGAACAATCTGGTCAAAATTGGGTTGTTTTATCTGTAACCATGTGAGAACATTTTTAATGAATATTTTTGTTAATGATGCAGTTCCTGGCAGGCTCACAAAAATGACTTACTTATGTTAATAAATTTTGCTTTTAATGGTTAAAAACTGTATTGAAACCTGGGATGTTGGCAAGGGATCTATTGCTTCATAGTTATTGGATGTACCCTTTAACGAAAAGCTTTTGGTGCAAGGCAACAAAGAGTAAATTTAACCTTTCTAAATTTTAACCTTTACACAAGCAAAACAATGTTAGTCAAAGATCACAATCTATAAAAAGAAGTAAACTAAATGTGGTACCAAAACAGACTGCATAATGGAAATTTGAAAGAACTATGAAATAACCTGTAGAAACATGGGATTTTGTATATCCTCGGGGAGTAAAAGACAGATTCAGGGCAGATGTGACAATTATCAAATTGGAACAAATTAGGTGTAAAGAGGAAGCAGAAAGTAAAAGAAAGACGAAAAAAAGGAACATGTAACAAAAATGAAAAGCAACTACGGAGGAAATAAAAATAATTTTTTCACTGAATCAAAACTATAATAAACACAATAAATGTACACATTTACGTACATTATTACAATATTGGGGTTGGTAACCACAATATTCAAGACAAAGAGTTCCTCTACCATTCAAATAAATAAAAAAAAGAATTCAGATGTAGGTATTATTGAATGTTTGTAAAGGAGGAGGAGGGCTACCCTACTCAGAATGCTGTACTCCTTCTTAATCTTTAATTAATAAAACAATAAGCCTATGCGTTTGGGTCTCACTATGTTGTCAGAATTCTAATTACATAGAACTATTTCACTTAAAAAACAGGCAAGGTACATACGCAATTTTGTTGTCCTGTAACCTGTGCCAGCTGTCTAGAGGTAGATCAATGGGAGTTAAGACTTGGCAAGCACTCCTCTAGTCTCCTCTAAGCTCAGATCAAAGCGACCCATACCGGATCAACAATTCCCACTTTACCCCTCAACAGAGTTGAAGTTATCTATAATAAGTCAAAGGGTCCGAACTCTTGATATACATGTCTTATTTTTGGCTGTTTTCTTAGGGATATTTATTTCCTTCGCTTCTATATTTTCCACATATCACTTTAGGTTAAAAGTTGGACAGTCTTGAAAAAGGCTTGGCTGAATGCTGAGATAGTCAGTTCTATGTTATTTCCATGTGGGCTTGTAAAATCAATGAGTGCAATCCCAAAGGAACGTTTCTCTCACCTGATTCAATCTAATCTACAAAGATTGAAGGTATTCTGAAGGTAAAGTAGATAATAAACATGATACTAGCATGATGCACCAAATAAATTAGCTGGTTAGTGAAAACATTGTTGTTTTCCAAATATTGCTTAATATTTTTTCCTCCAATTTCCAGACGTTGTGGCAAGCACACAGAGAGGAGCCATATAACTTTTCCAGCAGAGAGCCATTTACACCTCTCACATTAGATTATCTCACACTAAATCAGTTTTATAGGGGCACTAAAATGTGTATGACTGCTGGCCCCTGAAAGCAGCTCTGTCTTCAAGAGTAATGACACATTTTGGGGGGTTTTTATAGCAGGTTGTAGAGCAGTCTTCAGTCAGGCAGGTTGTGGAGAGCTGAATCCTGTGAGCAACATCAAGTGACTGTCATTGCAATTGAGATGTTGATTACTTTGATTCAAATGAGTGAAACTACGTGACATATTTTTAGGGGTTGGGGTTTGGGGAGAGATATATACCTTTAGCTATCCTGTAGGAGCTGAAAAATAAACACCTGTTAACTGTAACAGCATGCAGAGAGCAGCAGCAAATGTGAAAATAGTGTAATCTTTACACTGTATCTGCCTCTCCACCTTCAGATTACTAAATACATGGCAATGTTGTGATAAAATTGTACACAAACACATTTGAAAAGGAATCATATCAACAAGATGGAATCCACAAAGGTAAATCCTACTGAGCTTTGAGGATATATCAGATGTCGAAATGAATCTTAGTACATTATTGTCCTGGTCGTCTTTGCTTATATTTGTAAAAAAAATAAACTATAGAGAGTTCTCTGGCCCTTTCATGCCGAAGTGAAGTGATTAACACCAACCCTCCCTCTGCCCTCTCAAAGCAGCTTTTTCTCTCTTCCTCTGCCTCTCTTTGTGCACTCCAGCCTCTCAGTGCTGCCAAGCCAGTGCCTGGCAGGCTCCTCTGCTCGTGGCGCATTAGGATGCAAAGGGCTCCATGTCGAGGGAGAAGGGGAGACTAACAAAAGCGCTTTAGTGTTGCAAAAACAAGCCCATTGGTGCGTGCCTGTGAAAAGATCTGTGCGTCTGCTCTGACTCCCCTGACTCCCCGTTCTCTGCATCACTCCACCACCCCCATTGCAAAAAAGAAAGCTCTCGAGGGAGATGCATCCATCTCTTGCGATTCTCACTCGTTGTTTCCTGTGTTCCTACCCCCGCTTCCCTTTCCCTCATTCTTCCTTACGCGGCAGGTCCAAATTGCTTTGCCGGGACGACGATCATCCCAGCTGGAATTGATGTAAAGGTGGACGACTGCACCATCTGCCGCTGCCACAACGGAGACTGGTGGAAACCAGCGCAGTGCTTGCGGCGGGAATGTCTCAACGGACAGTTGTTGTCATAAAGACAGACTCTACTGTGGAGGTGATGGATAAACTCAGGCAAAGCTCTGCCTACCGCGCCATTTTATATGATTGACAGGGCATGAGCACAATTCCTAAAAAAAACAAAAACAAAAAGAGTTAAAAGAAAAATCAAGATGGCGTAAAAGGGGAGAGATGCTCTTGCAAGTTTCACACAAACACAGTAAGAAGATGATGGAACTTGTCTCGCAGCTTTTTCCGCCCCGCAGTTTTACTCTGCCTATATATTTTCAAAAGTTTCTGCTGCTTTCTCTTAGAGAGTTTCTAAGCTTCTTGAACTCTTTCCTAACCACCGGCAATGTTGAACTGCTCATGCCATGTTTCTGTATGTATGTAATCAGCTTGGTGTTACTATGTGTTCTTCACGACCTCGCTGGTGTTGTTCTTATAGCAGGAACAAAAAAAAACATTTGAAAGCACACTTTACTGGGCTATTTTTTATGTTTTCCAGGTCATACTAGGATTACCACTGCAGATAAACTTGATTTTCCAAACTTCCCTCAAGCTTGTTTACAAATGACACATTAACATCTGTCTTCAGACTGTAGACTTATTTAAACCAATGTGGCTGTTGCTCATCTCTAGCCTACCAGTGTCATATTTTATAATATGTAATTAATTCCATGAATTTAGATTTTTTTATCAGTATGCAATAGTTTCGTTTCATCTCTAGTATTACTTTGTGTAACTGGAGAACACGCAAGATGACAGCCAATGCAACCCTTTTGAAAAGCAGGAACTCCAGAAAAAAAGCCCTTCATGATCAACTGGTTTAATTGATTTTTTTTTTTTTGTCCGAAGTCCAAATCCTCCAACTACCTAACTGTTTGAACTTGTTATCAAAGCACTTAGTGAGCAAAGAGCAGCCCGCTTAAATTGTCCTTAATCAGGAGTATTCTGTAATAAATCATCCACCTGGGTGCTTGGCGAAACCTGCATGCTGGGCACATTTAGCACGAACCGGCGCACATAAGGCACACGGCTAAGTGCTTTTAGGCAGCATTTACAACTATACAGCGATCTCATCAATCCCATATTTTAGGCAGTCGGTTGATCTACACTCACTGAGTCACATAAACCACATGCATAAGGCTTAACACACAGAGCTGTAAAATGTAACACTAATTATGTAGCTTATTTTCTTTCTAATGTCTCCAAAATGCTCCGGAAAGTGTCAGTAGAGCCGCTTCATGAGGACTATCTATTGCAGTGGTCTTGCAGTGATCGCTTCTGAGAGAAGGAGCGCCCTACCAGGTGCAATCAACATAAAATATTTCAAATGATAAATACAACTCATTAATCCAAAGGTGCTTTTCCATAAACTCGCAACATTTATCACTTGGATTTTTTTTGTTCTGCAGTTCAAGCAAATATTTTTCGTTAACCTTTTAAAGCCCATTCCTGTGCAGTGATGGATGAGTTGCTTAATAGCAGATTCCAGCCATCTGTGATGAGACAGAAATGAGCGGAGGATTAAAGACCTGTGATTGAAGAGGTGTGTCACCTTAAAAGGCATTTAAACTCATTTGTAGAATGAGGCTGGATAGTGGCAGCATTGCTGCTGCATGTCTTTAATACATTGAGCAAAGTGCAAAGCTTTTAATAGGTAGTTCAGAACTCTTAAAGGTTTTCTTTAAAGATTGTATGAGGTTAATTTCTTGAATCTGCATTAGATAACTCTTTTAGCATCTTCATTCAGTTCAAATCCAGATTATTTTGTCCCACAGACTAAAAAAGATAGAGAATTCCTCAGTAATAGAAGACTAACAACCTGGTGTCTTCAAGAAAATATGAAGAAAAATTAAAGTAACAGCAAAGTTTTATATTCGTGTTTTAGATTGGGTGGAGGTCATTAAAAAAAGGGGATATAAAAAAGACCAAGGAACCATGGAAACTACCCGGCAGCACCGCCTGGCTTTAAAATATAAAACCATCAACCCACAATAATGCAACACATTAAAGTAAATTCCATTATACTAGAATATTTTTTTTTCAGATAACTAAGTAATCTCTCATTAAAATTCCCCAGAGTTGTACCACAAGGAAATAATAAAGATACCTCTTCATCTCAAACTGCACCTGTTTTTTATTTTTTTTTATTTTGAGGTCTTGGTTCAGCTGGTTTAGGCAATGTTTCCAGTTGTCGTTGTTGCTACACTGTCTAACTTTCTTCACATGTGCAACAGTCCCAAGAAAATTAACTACTTAGTGAACATGCTGTTTGTCTAAATGTCCTATTTGACCAAAACTTGAATGGGTGTTCAGATGCTAATCTGCTAACGTGAGCTTTCACTGACATCTTCAGTTATCGGATGACACTTTCTTTAAGCTGTCACACATTTCTAACCTTTTATATGAAAATACCAAACATCGTCTCAATTAAGAAACTGAGAAAAAAATGTGTTGTGTAGTTTACTCCCATCTCCAACCACATTGTGTAAACTAAGATCATGTGGCAACCTGTTATTTGTGCAACTGCATCAAAAATGGTAAACCGCTTCGCTGACAGTTAAATGACCAGGTGGAATGAAACATCATCAACCAAAATATCTTTTACGTACCCCGACATTGTTGACAAAACGGCAACAAACTTAAAAACTGTTTTGGCATAATACTACATAATTAAAATCCAGTAATATAAGTATCTTGCCTTAAATTGCTTTCCATTACTAAAGTCGGCTGAAATCGGCAGGTCCTAATTTTTTTCTACAAACTCACAACAATATGATTTCTGCATAACTTCAAATAATAATACAAATAACTTCCCAAAGCCTCACTTCAAAAAACTCCCTACTATCCCTTTAAGAGCAACAGAATTTGCTTCATTTATTTTAGCTGGTTTGATATAGCATTTTTCTGTGTGCACAGACAGAGCTCATCTATCTGGCTAGAGGTACGCTGGCTCATAAAGCAACACTGACACGAATGGTTTATCAGCAGCGGCCTCTTTGCTGTAGAGATTTCAAAGTTATTAAAGTATATTCATTCATCATAATTGATCTAAATGCCATCTAATTATTCATGTTATATATGTTTCCAAAACAGGGAGAAAAAAGCTGTAAAAGAAGAACAAAACAGGTCAAAGCAAAGAAAGATTAAAGAGCTAAAAAGAGTGCCAGCTGACAGGACCACAGACTTTATAGACAGGACTCAAAGGCAATGCTGCCACCACAGTCCCCTTATTGCAACTGTTCCAGATAGGACTCACGAAGTATGGCCTTTGGCAAACACCCGGACTGTTTTAAGTACAGGCTTGTATCATTTTTGCTTGATAGGATTTACTGTTATATGCCGTTTTACCCCACCCCCAAAAAATATTCATTTTTTTTACCCTGCAACGTTCTAGAAAGAGTCAGTGGGTTCACCGTGAGTACAAGGACAAGAGCAGCTCGTTCACAGCCAAAACTCAAGAGGCTGGATCTAAAAATACACAGGCATTTGATGAACGTTAAAAGAAAAGCGAGTCAAGACGTAAAAGTGGTGGATATGATTCGCACATCAAAGCTACTTGACAGTTATTGCAATGTGACATTGTAGCTCATTGTACCGCTTGTTCTAACAAATGCATTTCCAACGCCTCTGAAGCGCACAGCTTTTAGGAAAGTAAATTGGATGAACAATGGCTCCTCATTTTCTTTATTTGGTAGCTGCTCTCATTGCCTGAGTTGGAGAACTGAAGGTGAAGTGGTTATCAACAGGAAGTGAAACAGCTTAGACTCTAGATCAAGTGTTGCTGCAAATGTTGGAGCATGTTTGTTATTCAGGCTGCGTTCGGAGAGCAAATCAATAAGGAGAGCATATATTAATAGCTGTATTTATGCTTTCTTGCAGTAGACTGGATGCAGACATGCAGCAGGACTGCACTGCTGCATGACTTTCTTTCCAATCTATTTAAAGTCTCTCATTAGAAAGGAGATAACATGGTCAAACATACATCCTTATGCTTTTTTGGGACAAAAGATGCTACCTGAAAACAGCACCCTGCTTCTGTTATTCTTCCAGGCATTTCTTAAAGAAACCACCTTGAGAACACATTGAAGGACGGATCAGCTTCTCATTTACTCATTCTTTGATAACTTTCTGAAACTTTTTCTTTTTTGTAAAATTGAGTCTTTTCACCTGTTATAAATGTGTATTCAAATGATCCCATTTGTCCTGTCTCTACACTGCAGGCTTGTACATTGGCTTTTTGTACAAGTCCCCCCTTTTGCTTTTTTCCCACGAGACACCGACTTACTGTAGCTGGGACGATTATGTTTTCCACTTTTTAGTTTTACTCTGAAATAAAACTGTTAAATGATGTGTGCCTGAAAACCAAGACAGATGTGGTAAAGATTAAAACACTGTTACTATACAATCACTTGTATTATTTTTGGGGGGAGCAAGCACTAAGGATTTGTTTATAGTGGACTCAGATGCAAGACAACAACATTTTAGCTCACAAGCATATTTGATTGTATTTAAATATGTGCTAACACAAGTTCGATCTAAACTGAAAAAAGGGGTCCAAATTTAAAATCAATCCTTGGTGCTCCAATTGTCCATATGTAAATATCTTCAAACGTAAAATGTGTATTCAGATTTCTCTCTTACTGGAGTCAAAAAACAAAAAAATGTCATCAGAAATTACTAAATATGTATTAATTCTTTAGACAACAAAATATTTTGTTAAATAGACTTAAAACGAAGTGTTATTCAAAGAATGTGTCTGTGCTTTTTTTTCCTCCTTCTCTGTCAGAACGGGGGAAAATGCTTCAAAATTTGTTGCCTCAGATCAGCTTGAAATACATGAAAACAGCCTCAAAAAACATGTCTTGGAGTATGCTGCTGGTCAAATCCTACTGAATTCTGTTTTTGCTAAACACGAGGACTGGTTCAGTAAACCGGAAAGCAAGAAAACCCAAAGGTATTGTGTTTCTAAGGCAGGGGATTTCTGAATAAATAATGAAAAAAAAAAACGTTCGTACTTGCTCATAGTTGTATGAGAGGAAGAATAGAGAGATACCAGTGCTTAATGGTTTCGTAATGCTCTCTGAGTTCAATGGCATTACTCACTAGTTTGTTCTTCCATTCTATTTCATTACGAGCCAGTCCTGGCTTCTTTCATGTCCTTCCTGCTAATTGCCCTCCTCCACCTCCCACCGTGAAGAAAAAAGGAGGGAGGCAATTTTATCCAGTACATTGTAATCAATAGCAATTAGGTGTGTCCCTTCCAAATGTTGTTGAAAATGGTATCTTTGGAAATGGGCAGCTTAGACTATCTTAAAGTACACATACCTGAAAGTCTTTCTGAAAGCAAGGACACCCCCCCCCCTTCTACACATAACATTGACTTTATTTTTGTAAAGCTACTGAGCTGTAATATACTAAACATTTTTAATTAAAAACAATAATCATTCTGAAATTCCCATTTAAAGAAAGCAATTGCATCTGAAATACATTTACAACACAATGGTTTTACATGACAACAATGATTCTGCTCAGAGTGTACAGAAGCGGTGCTCAATTGATGTTGGCAAGAGGTGGCCAATCTACTTGAAGAACCCGAAGAGGTAGGTTGCCAGTGAGGCACAAGACCAGCAGGTCAAGGAGGCACAACATCAAAGCCCAGCAGCAAGACCGTCCAGCCGCAAACATTCCTGGCAACTGCCAACCCACTATGGTAGCTCGAAACTCCGAAGCTACCAAGGAAGAGATTGACATCCTACCTGTTGAGCTAGCCTCTTAGAGGTCAAAAGGGAAGGATCCCCAACAAAGCCCAGCGTAGCCACTCCACCCTACAGCTAGCCCCCAATTACAGCACATGGGGAGATCAAAAACAACAATCCTAAACCCACATCACGTCCGGACCCCCACGGACCAATAAACTAGCAAAGGTAACGAGGCAGAAACAATAAGACGACTCTGCTGTGTTACCTGGTCCCAAAGGGGTGGGGGCCAGCCTCCATACCGGACGCTTCTTGTCCTGTCTGAACCTTCATAAGTACCAGACAATACCAACTAGGGCTCATAGCAATCTAGAGATCAATGAAAATACCACAGGGGAGTACCCAGAGTGGTTAAATATGGCCAGGCACTGGACATGTGCCACAATATGTAAGTCCTTGTCAGCTAACAGCTTCCTCAGCTCTAGGTTTTTTTTTCAATCCGTCAGTGTTACCCCTTGTCCACGTGTAGCCAGTATGTGGGGAAAATTAGGAAATTTCTTTATGGGTTATGGGCTTTAATCCACACAAAAACTCAAGTTTTACATCCCTAAAAACAGTTATACATGAGAACCGTGGCCAAAGGGGACATTTAAAATATCTGTTTGTGTGTGTACATGGAACAATTTGCAAATTTTTGGGGTCTGCATTAAATAATGCAGCACTGACTTCAAAAAAGCAACCAATATTATTGTTTTGGCCATGAGTTAAGTAAAGACAATGATCAAAGTTGCTAATTTTAAATTGGATCAAATATTGTATTTTTGTTTATGAATATTTTTCATGAAGCCACCATGTGTACAATTATTTGGACAAGACCTTAAATAAGCTTTTTCATGGATAATGATAGTTTACTAGCTTTCTGAGACACAGAACCCTTGTCCGTCATGAAGTCTGAATATTTCCATAGTATCTATACTTGCAAGGAATTTTCTGAACAGATGTATATCTCATTTATGACACAATATGCAAATTAAAGTGTATCTTTATTTCAATTTTGTGAGTTAACGCAATTTTACAAACCTTTACCTCGAGGGCATTCACAGAGGCACTGTACTTTTATGTGTAATTGTAGTCAATTTTTACAATTTGAAAATCTCCACCAAAATTATCTTATTATTCTGGAATTTAGCAAATTGAAATCTCATGTAATTCAATAGACGTTAAACAATAAAAATTGGTGTGCATCATTTTAAATATTGTAATAACATGGCATCAACTATAGGCATATTAACTAATCCTACTTAAAGGCACGTTTACTTGTTGAAGCTACTTTTTATTTGAGGAAAAGGCCCCATCAGAACAGAATCTAAATCTATCAAGTATTTATATACTTTTAAAATGTAAAAGCCTAATCAAAATTTTTTTTTATTTTTTATCAAAATACAAGGTTTGCAGGTCACCAAACAAATCCATTCATCATACAAAAAAATATTTTTTCCACATTTTGTCCTTTGCAACAATACTTTCATGGTTAAATCCCTGCATTTTTCCTTTTTAAATTACTTAATCTGATAATTACATAATGAATCTAAAAATGATTTGATTTCTAAAAGTAGATACAGTTTAGCATTTTATCTTTATTTATAGAATTCAACATGAAAGTACATTGCTTCTCCAAATAATAATCTTCTGAAAACAAACATGTATTTCCAGGATTGATACATTATTTAAAAAAAAAACAAACATCCATTTTAGTTATTGCAGTCGCAAGGTCTCAAGCATCCATTGGTTAATACTATATACATAAAAAGCACAGATCAGATAATAAAATGAAACATTATTGTTTTGCTTTGCTACCTAATTAGTAATTGTGCTAGAAATCAAGTCAATTACCACAAAATAAAAAAAACAAAAAAACATGCAGCGTGTGTAGAACATTGGAAGAATGTTATTCAGCGAAATAAAAACAAAAAACAATTGTTATTTTAATTGTGAGGCACAGGGAGGAGGCTGAAAGCTGAAATGGAGTCGATAATCCAGGTAGAGGGCGCGGACCAAACCTTCCCTCGTCTGACGACTGCTGGCTTGTTGTTTCCCTGTGGGTCATAGATGATGTACTGCGTGCAGAGGGTCTGGTCAGAGCCTGGCACGGCGTGGTAGGCTGCTGCGTTCAAAGTCTGCGTGACGTCGCTCTCCGGCTTTGGTTGCCGGCTCAGGATCTGGCCGCCTCCTTCTCGCACCAGCTTGGCCAGCTCGCCTTTGGTCAGTCCCTTAAAGGATCCGAGGAGGAAGAAGAAGCAGCCATCGAAGAGCGGTGGAAGCTAGACAAACAAATATGTGGTTATTGTGTTGTTTAGATTAGTCTAATGCTTGCATTGCTGCAAATTCCAGATGAATAATCATACGTGTTATTCAGAAAAACCAGATCCACGAGGAGACTGGAGGCTCTAGTGTCTTTGTAGCAGAATAACAGAAAGTGCTTTTGTTTAAGATTTGATTAAATCTTTAAGAAACTGGTTTAAGCTACCCAATTTGCTGAACAAATGGCTGAGTTGGATTCATTTTAAATGTACTCTTTGCTCACGATGAAAGAGATTTTCATAAACCTTTCATTCAAAAGAAAACTTATCTATATGGCATTTCTGTTTATGTAGTGACAAATTAGAGAACTGTTCACAATAACTCGAGCATTATGGGTTTATAAAGGAGTTCTGGAATTTCAAATTATTATGTGCGTTAATTATACTTTTGATCAATATCCCTTTTCTTAAATGCATGAATCTCTTTGGGATACCATTTATGGTATCACATTAATTAAAAGATAGACTTCCTTTTTTTGTCACAGCAAGAATAAGAATTGTGGAAGAATTTTACATTTTGGTTCTTATGACTTCATTTAACTTTGTCTTTATGGGTTTTATAACATGTAATGTTATCTCAAGGAGTTTTAAACTTAACTTACCCGTTTATTTAAGGTCTTATTTCCACAACAAGAATTAAAACCAAAAAGAAAAACTAGGCCAACCAAATGGTTACAAAGATTTACATTGATTAATTAAAGCACTTATTTGTATAGTAGTTCCGATGCTGAATCACATTTTTCCAACATTAATCAGTGTATATGGACTACATAGATCTAAATGTAGTAGACGAGGGCAAGTGCAGCTGAAAACAGACAGTTTAGCTTTCTTTTCCATTACACTCTCTCAATTTATTTGCTGTCCGGTGAGCAAGCAGCAATTTTCATGCTTTGCCACAAATTCTTGTTTGGATTTAGGTCTTGCCTCTGACTAGGCCAGTGCGAACTGTTGGTGCCATTTAGGTTTTAGCTCTATACCCCCCCCAAAAAAAAAATCAAACAACAAAATCCATACACTTAGGATACACAACTAAGTAAGTTGAATTTAAATATCTTCAATCTAAACAGAACTAACGCAGCGTGCTTGTGTTAATTTTTTTATTACTCCCGCTTAATGTTTACCAAACTACATCTGTTGATGCGACTGCGTTGAGGGCCTTCTCCTGCTTCATGCTCAGCTTCAGGCAGCCACTTTCCCGCCTGCAGACATGCTTTCACCCCTGCCGACAAACAGATGAAGCAAACAAATTAAGCTTGCAGCTGATCATGCCGACTTGAAAGAGCACGGCAACTTTGGCGATGTCTGCTTGAGGATTTTAAGGATTGTGAGAGCTGCGGCTGTTGACAGAGAGAGAGATGCGCCGAGAATTATGGAGATAATGATGCAATTGTAAATACAAGCCAAAATAAGAAACTTCTATATATCCATCTATCAATCACAACATGTTTAAGTAATTGAAAATAATGCACTTTTTATGTATATAAAAGGGATAACAACTAAACAAACACAACAATATGAAAACTCTTTAGTGTTAGAAGTTATAATACGGTGCCATGGATCAAAGTTCTAAGTCAACAGCTATCTTGTTGGAGATTAACTGTGGACACTTAAAGCTTCACTTTTACAAAAGCAGCGGATTAAAGTAAACTAAAATAGATACAATGAGGTTTTATTTTATTTTTTTACTTACAAAAGACTATCAATCAGGCATGAGTATGATATAATTAAGCTTTCAGATGAATCTTGCAACACTTTCAAGTGAATTCCAAATTTATCCCAAGACCTAAATCCTAAAACAAAAACTAAAAAACTAAAAAAAAGGATACAAAAAAAAAAGAAGACAAAGTGGCTGGATAATCCACGGATATAAGTATAAGTCCATTTTTTTTTTTTTTTTTTTTTACACCTTTGCTGAGTAAATTACCTAAATCTTGGATATTTTTTGTTGTTTCATTCTTACTGTGGCTGCTAAAACCGGCTGAGGGTCCTGAATAAGTAAAGAGAAATGCCTTTTCATAAATATTTAAGCTATAAATACAAAAATAAAACAATATAATCAGAAAATGCAAACATGCAAACTATAATCAAAATTTAAATGAACTTCATTCCAGCATATTAAAACACAAATGAAAATACACCTTCATTGAGGTCTTCAGGAATGCTGAATAAATGATGGTTACTACTCCCAGTGTCATTAACATTAACGTAAGTTTTGGAAATTTCACAAAAAGCAACAGTGATCATCAGAAAATACATGAAAACAGCATTGTACCACTGATAGTCCCTCATTGTTTTTTTTTTATAAATTCCTAACAAAACAGAACAATGACCTTATCATCTACTTTTACTTTTATTTGTAGAGATTAATTCATAGTTTGCGACTCTGTGACGGAATCCATTTTAATCAGCAATGTATCCATGGAAACGCAACCACCGCCATACGTTTCACCCATCAGGCCACCTCCACAATCATTCAACACCATCTTTATTTTCTGCTCAGTTCTTCCCAGCTGCTTGACAAAATGAGCAAATTACTGTAAATGTGTACGACTCAAAAACCCTGCCACAAAAAAGCAAATTACATACATTCATATGTGCATATCTTTAGGATGCAGCAAATGGTGTGGCAATGTGATTACATTTCCTCAACCCACTTAATTATAGCTTTTGTTTTCCAGAGACCTGCAGGGGAACCAGGCTGATGGAAAAGGAACAGATACTGAGGTTAATCGCTGTGGACGATGGTGCTTAGCACTAAGGACTTATTAGCATATTTATTTATGTTCGGTTCAAATTCTAACCTCCAACCTTTGAGTCACTGAATGAGTGAGTGCCAAGATGAATGGTCCCCACTGATTAAACGTTAAACCGACAGCGGCTCATTACGGCACGTGATTCAGGTCAGGAGGAGTTTAATCTGCAAACCTAAAACGACCTTGAGGAGATGCCCTACGGTGCAATATGGGCAATTAGGGGGAAAAAATAAAATAAACTTAGGTAGGCATGAGTACCTGGTTAAAAAACGTGGTTAAACCAAGTATATTTTTCTCCCACAAGATTAAAATTATAGATTTAAATATACAAATTTAACTTCTGTAGGCATTTCAAGGTATGCAATTCTCACAATGTCTTATCTAACCTTGCATATATTAATTTAATTAATTTAATTTAAGATCCAAATATACGTGCCATGACAGCCTTTACTTAAATTTGCTCGCAACCCAGGTGTAAGCAGAATTTTCTAAAATGTAATCTCATTAAAGTTACTACAACTCAATTATTTCAGAAGAAAATTTCCAGTCGAATTTCATGCAGCTGACAGGAAGAGCACAGTAACAGGTGGAAGAGGGCATGTTCCATAATCACCATGGGTCATTCTCTGGTTTTTCAATAAAACTCTTTAAACTCTGGGAATGATAAAATATGTTTGTAAGTGGAACCATTTTCTTGTCGTAACTTGATGTTAACCAGCCCATGAAAAAACCAGCCCATGAAAAAAACTAAAAACTTTTTTCATACTTGTTTTTTACCCAAAAACAAGCTTTTCACATAATTATAAGGTTTTCTTATCATATTCTGTAGAATGTATTCAAATTCATTGGTAATATTCAGAAGGCTAATATTCAGATGAACATTAGCCTTCCTTTTCCATTTCAATACCAGTGTTGATGTGTTTTCAGAATCCTAATCCTAATTGAACAGATTATGCCAAAATTTTATTAATCTGACAGAAACAGACAACCATAGATGAAGACAAATTTGTAGGGATGAAACAATAAACCAAATAGGTTTAAATTTATTCTAAACTGATGTATGTTGGATAATTGGATTTAACGGCTACAGTTAAAAAGGTTTAATGACATAATTGACCAGAAGGTGCAAAACCACAGAAAGAAGCATCTCCTCCATAACCAAAGTTGCCCATATTGACACAAAAAAAATCAATCACGAACAGAAGGTTCATGGCTACTGTAAAGACTCAGCAGTCTGGCCAGAATGACACAAGAATGCTTAAAGAAGTGAGGGTGAGGCTTTCAAACCTAAGATCACGGTGCAGTTGAGCGCTGGTTCACAAAGGGGTTGAAATAATAAAAACAGAGTAAAACCCTTAACTCCACCTGAATACAAAGATGGACAGTAAAACCATTGACACAGTCAGGACAATGATTCCAAACCCAAATCTAAATTATTTCAGAATGGATAACGAAGATTTATTTCAAATTAATTTGATGCCGTTCACATCCTGTGTCTCTGATTTTGACAAATAGAAACAAGAACAGACCATAAGTCATTCTCTATACATGAGTAGCCTCACGACTGACTAGTCTGCATTCGGAATATACTCCCATAGAGAGGGGACCCCAGGTTCAATTCCAGGCAGTCATGCCTCTGGCAGGGTCATCCGTTTCACAGAGGCAGGCACCTTGTATGCCCTCTCACTACAGGCGAAAAAGAGAAAGGTTGAACTTGTGAACTGAGAGGAATGTCCATTCCCTGGCAGCACGACAGCAGAAGCAACAAAACACTAAGGTCAATAAGAATAATAACTTTACTTTAAGTCGCAGCTCAAATCTTTTGAGTTGTTTGTTTGAATTCTGAGATTGATAACTAACTTACCATATTGTTTCTCTAAAACAGCAAATTCACGCTGCCAATATATAATATGCTGGTGAATAAAATATGGTGACTTTAAAATTCTGATCTTTTTTTTCTAATTAGTGAGTTGTAAATTACCAGAATCCAAACCGATAACCTTCCTGGATGTGAAGGTGTTTGTGAGAAAAATCAAATGCTGTTAGCTTTTTAAATGTCAGTAAGTTGTTAAAAGACAAATCATCACAAAGACATGCCAATAAAAACCAAAACTATTGCAACAAATGGAAGTAAAATAACAGGAAGCTTGATATAATACAGCCCGGTTTTATAGTTTGGAGGAGTCTAGCTCTAATAAAGAAACTGGATTTAAAAATGCTTGCAGTTCTTTATAAACCTAATTAAATGAAGATTGTTAATGAAGAGTCCATACCTGACCAATCAATCAAATCTTGATTATGTGGGATTTTGTCCCGTTTTCTGCAAAGAAAGAAAGTGCCAAAAATGCGGGAAATTGCGAAAATATGTGGTGTTTACAAATGTAGGGAGAATAAACATGCTTCTCCCACATATTGTTTCACCTATATTAAGCAGTAAAAACATGACATAACATAGCAGCATACCTGAGTTATTTAGTCCTGTTAGAGTCTTAAAGTTTTGGACTATTTAGGGTAATCTATAAAATAGTATGAGCAGAGTGGAAAAGTAAAAAATATGAACATTGTTTAGGTATATAAAACAGTGTGAGTCAAAAGTAAGAAAATAATAATTAATTTCAAATGAATGCCAAAAATTGGTGGATCAGTTAAATCATTTAATTAATTCTGCGATTTCTGTGCATAGCTGCTATTTATGCAAATATGCAGCCTTTTAATTATTATGCACACCCCGGCATATTGTGCGCCCTTTCCATGATTTTGCGAGATTTTCTGCGAACGCAGAATCACATTTTTGTGGAGAGACTGAATCAATACACAAACTACTGCAATGATTACTGCCAATGCAAACAATTCTGATCAACACTAATATGTGGAACAAAACATGTCTAGTTAACTCTAACCAAGTAATTTTTCCCCCCCAATTATTCTCTAAAGCATAAGGAAATATAATTTTGTAATTATGTAATTTTCTTTTGTATTCAAAGCACTAAGCTCTAACAAACAAATTCTACCAGTTTTTTTTTTCTTTCATGTTTCACAGATACTAGTATAAATACATAGTATTCATAACATAACTATAAAAGGCTGCAATCATTAACCTGTAAACTGTCATGTAAATAATACACTTTAGATCTTTTTAGACTGGTTTTAGACCACAATTATTTATTAGTATGGTGTAGGGCCTCCTTTTGCTGTCAATACATTATCAATTCATCTTAGGAATGACACATACAAGTCCTGTACAGTGGTCAGTGGGATTTTAAGCCATTATTCTTGCATGATAGTGGCCAGGTCACAATGTGATACTGGCGGAGGAAAACTTTTCCTGACTCCTCTAAAACACCCCGAAGTGGATCAATGATATTTAGATGTGGTGACTGTGCAGGCAATGGGAGATGTTCAATTTCCCTTTGCTGTGTGTTTTGGTGCATTGTCATCCTGATACACGACACCACCTTCAGGATATGATGTTTGAACCTCCAGAATGGTTTGGTAGTCCTTGGCAGTGAAATGCCCATCTAACACAAGTATTCGGCCAGGGGAATGCCATGATATGGCAGCCTAAGCCATCACTGATCCCCCCAAGCTTCACTCGAGGCATGCAACAGTCTTGGTGGTACGCTTCTTTATGGTTTCTCCACACCGCAACCGTGGGCAAAACAGTAAAGGTGGACTCATCATAAAACAATAAATGTTTCACATTGTCCACAGCCCAGGATTTGCACTCCTTGCACCATTGAAACTAACGTTTGGCATTACCAAGGGTGACCAATGGTTTGGCTATAGCAGCCCGGCCGTGTATATTGGCCCTGTGTAGCTCCCTACAGACAGTTTTGCTGGAAACAGGAGAGTTGAGGTGCTCATTTAATTCCGCCATGATTTGGGCAGCTGTGGTTTTGGGTTTTGGATACAATCCGGGTTAGCACCCGAATATATATAACTGCAACAATAACTTGCTGTCTTGGTCACAGATGTGCCAGCAAGACGTGCAGCGACAATTTGTCCTCTTTTGAACTCTGGTATGTCACAAATAATGTTGTGTGCATTGCAATATTTAGAGCAAAGCTGTGTTTTTACTCTGCTAATTGGACCTTCACACACTTTTTGCCACCGGGTTGGTCCAATTTACCCATGAAACCTCCCACACTAAAATGACAGGTGTTTCACCTTCATTGTCCAACCCCTGTACATTTTCAGTGATTTAGAAAGACATGCCTTTTCAACATTTTTTTTTTTTTTGAGAAAACCCTTGTTTGATTTTTCCATAAACATTTTATTAAGTCAGTAAAACATTTTTGTATTATACTTGTAAAAAGACTGAAATACACATTTTTGGCCAAACAAATGGTTGAGTGGTGCACTTTTGGATGATTTAGTTATATATCTAAATGCCAAGTTGTGTACTTAAACAGTAGAACACACAAAGGCTTCCTAAAATGGTTTCTGTTTCAAAATGCAGCCCATTGATGTCTAATGTAAAGTGAATCATCTTTACACATCTTATGGATCATATCTCAATGCAGCTGTAATAAATCACATCAGTAGAAACTATCTGACAAAAAAAAAGTAAGGAATTTACTCAGAACAGACATTTCAGCTAGATAAATGTGTAAGTTGGTAGATTGATGTGTTTGTTGATCCCCGTTATGATTTAGTTATTCAAAAGAGCAAGTGAAAAAAAAAAAGCTTTTTAAAATATGTTCATTAATCACGTTTAAAAACAAACTTTTTGCTCTTTATGTTAATTTAAATTCCATTCAACCTGACCATTTGATTAGTTTAGCAAGTAAATAACAATAAAGAGAGCACTTTTTAATAGCTTAATAGTAAATAACACTTCTTAGACAGGATAAAATATTAATGCAGCTGGTCTAAAATAAAACCAGTGCAACAAAATTTGATTCTGACAAAAAAGGTAAATCAGGGCTTGGCCTCGATGACAGTGATGGCACACAAAGCCAGGCGAAAGCTGGAAGTCGCACATACAGCACAACAGAAAACGACAAAGATGCCACAGTGACTGTCATGAGGCAGTGAATACGTGTCAAGTGCTAAGCCAGTTTGGAGGATGGAAAATAAAACAAAAGGAGGGGTGAATGTGGTCCAAACCCACACGAATATTACAGAAGCACACATCTGGAGTTGAGGCAGCAGCACTCCTGGAATTGTGCTCAACACACCCGCACATAGACAGTGAAGTGATGCTACTGACAAATACAGCAGCAAAGGGCACACCAAGGTGTCAGAAAACTCTTTGACAGCCTCTAGTCTTTCTTTTTTTCCCCCTCTTTCCTGGAAGACGACTTCCTCAGAATTTTTGCTTGCTAAATCGGTTCAGGGGTGGCAGTGGGACCCAGCTGAGGAAAGCGAAACCGGTTTTCATATTACTTAAATGTGATGAAGCGAAGTGACTAGGCCATCATTTAATTGGTAGTGATATTGACGACTTGTGGGGTAATGTTAACCCAAATTCTATTCCCCAGTCATACACTCACCGCATCTGGCTGTCAGATGAGTAAGAAGGTGAGTGCACACGCCGCAGGAGGCACAAACTATTGATTTGAAAATTGCCTGTTGCAACCTTTTTCTTTGTATGTTTCCCAGAACAGTGCGTGTTCTGCATTTAGACGTCCTCCTTCCATCGAAGTAGTCTGGTTTCACAGGCGTGCAGAGAGCACAAAGTTTCAAGACAGGCTCCAAATTACTTTGGGAAAGAATTACTTTATTTCGATTTCAGTAAAAAATCTTGATTATAATATATCGGCGTTGCTTAAAGTAGTGTAAAAGTATTAGGCAAGCATATAAAACGTTGAATGAATTTAGTGGGGAAAAAAATAAAATGAAACAAATCAATAGGTGGAGCAGCCGAGCCCACATTTAAGTTTATGAAGGTCAGTTGCTACATTAACATGCAACATGAGTCATAAAGAAGTTTCAGTTTTGGTCAATTTTGGCGGCCAGTGGACAAAGGGGTAGGGTTTTGCTTGATGGAGGACTGCATTTCCCATGAGGATCAGCGCATAGCTCCGTAAAATCCTGTTCTCCCAGTCACCTCCAATTGGATTGAAGTACATTTCTGTTTCCAGTGGCTGTGTGAAGGATGAATAGCGATGAGGTAATGAATCTAAATGTGGCGAAACAATGTCATATTATGATGTTAAAAATAAACGTTGAAAGTGACGTATGCCGTAAAGCAGTCAGGACATTTGTAGTTGTTTTGTGTGTAAGAGTTCCTGCCACCCTCCTCCAGGTTAAAACGATACAGATCCCCACGGGGCATGACAGAGGTGTCATTCAACAAGCTGTAAGTCGACGTATAACCACAAAGGTTATGAAAATATTTTATGTTGCTTTATGTTGCTTTAACTGAGAAACTGCATTTACAATGATAGCAATAACCAACAATTAATTTAGAGTCGCTTAATTAAAAAATTAGCTTCACCATTATCAGCATACTACAGTAACAGCACTGTTTAATTTTGTAATTATGACATACTTTTTCTTTAGCTACACTATAAGGCTGTATGAAAAATATCCCAATCTCTATATTTTAATCTTGTGCACTAAACTTGTGGAATGTAACAGAAAAAAACTGACCCATTGGTAAAAGGGCATTTGATGCTAAAAAAAAAAATGAAATCAATGTGATGACAAGCTCAGAATAAGTGATGAGGGATTTTTTTTTTTTTTCGGTTTAGTTTTGTTTTCAGGTACCAAAAAACTGAAAAACTGTAGAAGATTCTAGAACAACACTTTAGGGTCAGAATGTGAAATGGCACTGCCTTATGATGACTGTAGAGAGAGGTTAGTCTGCTTTTCAGCAGCAGCAGCTTCAACGTCAAATTCTAAAAAACGTTGTCCACAGAGAATTGCTCCAGTCGGCGGCTCACATCATACTTACAGCTGTATTTGACAACCCAGCAGCCAGCAAGAAGACCCAAGAGGGCGGAGTAGGTGGTGGGCATTTGTCCTTCTGGCACCACGACATGGCTCACTGGGAGAAGAAAACAAACGTGTACAAAATCGAACTGAAAAGACACACTTAAGGGAATAGTGCTACAGACATAGTGTAACAGTCGTCTGTGGTTGACTACACAGTTTGAGATTGTGTGATCAATGCACAGGTTCACAGAGAAAAGAAAAGGAGAAACGTTAAAAGGTACGGTTTATTTTGTAAATAGACTCTATTGAAACCAGCTGCCTTCAGATGTTCTTTAATTTAGTGAAATCTCAAAATAAATCAAGAAACCATTGTCAATCTATTAGGGATTCCCCGGTCCATTGGCTGAAGTTTGGCCCCTTATCTGCAATCGCCATGATAATGATAAAAATGATAACATTCATGGATGGCAGGTGCCGATGTTTATATTGAATAAAATGTTGAATGAACGCTGTGCTCAGGTGCAAAGGAAAGGTTGTTTTGTTTTAAAAATTGGTCTAGTCCAATTTGTACTCATTAAATAATAGTATGATGAAGAACTGAAAGAGTTTTAAAACTGTTCAGTTGTGATTTTCTATGGCATCAAAGACAAAAAACGTTGGTATCACCAATCGGCCAAGTTGTTATTTTAAATATTGGCATCGGCCTAGAATTTCACAATCGCTGCATCTCTACAATCCATAATTATCCTTAATTAGCGGGCAACAGGCGTAGTGTACATCCAGAGGACGTGGAGAGAGATACTGTCAACAAGAAACTCTTTATGCAAGCAAGCAAGCAAGCAAGCAAGCAAGAAAGCAAGAAAGAAAGAAAGAAAGAAAGAAAGAAAGAAAGAAAGAAAGAAAGAAAGCTGTTGTCGAAGATGAGTTCTGTTGTATTTTGCCGCACAGCATGTGGGAGGAAACTGCAAAACTAAAACCGAAACTAAAAAGTTACTATCTACATGCAAAGCAACTGTTCATGCGGTAGGAATTACTTCCTTTTAGGAGGGACAAGACCTACAGAGGAGTGGGAAAAGATGGTGTTGTGATATAATACTGCATACAGTCATGTAATTGTTTAATATTGACAAAACCATGTCAATTAACACAAAATGTTCTTACTTCAAACTTTATTTTCCATTGTACTAATATTTCCATCATCCTGTTACAATCTTGGTCACTAAACTTTATGAATGGTTCGAGTATGAAAGACACTAAAAGGTTATTGGAAGTGGTCAAACTAAGTATCGGCCCAAGGAGTTTCAATATGCGACATCTCATAACACAGCTCACAAAGTATTTCATCCAACGGGTCCTTTGCAAGTGTGACAAAATCGCTCAAAAGTAAATCTAAACGAATGTCTGGAAAACTGATCTTCACAGATTAGATCTGTCTTATTTAACTGAACATAAAATTATTTACAAAACAGAAAAAAATGATGTAATATGAAGGGGTGTAACAATAGTAACCATTAGATTTTCACACATCATGTCAAATCATATAAACACAGCAAAACATTCTTTTTTTTAATTCTGCATTTAAAGATATGTACCAAGATAATTTAAATTTTTTGTTAGATTTCATTTTAGCTAGAGTCCTTTATTGGAAATAATCTTACAGAAAAGAAAGTAGAGAGAAGAAAATTGCCAGAGGCAAAGAATGGAACCCAGGACAACCGTGTTAAGGACTATAAACCTTGCACATGGAGCGCCTGCTCAAAAAAGCGCCAGCGCCCCCAGGCCTGAAGTTTCAGTAAGTTTAATAATGACTTGGAAACTACACTGACTTAAAAAGTATCATTGAAGCCCCAGTATGAAGTTATGTCTGTCACGATGTGAATTTGTCAGCATTTGTCACTTTGAGTTCGCAACCAGGTAAACTCATTGTACGCTTATCAAACTGCAGCTGACAATGAACTTAAAAAAACAAAGAAGGGTTTTTTTTCTACTTTTATTTTATTTTATTTTTTTACAATAAAAGGCAGGGGTACATAATTATAGGTTAATGAAATTTAAATATAAGCTTATTGCCTCTTCATTCAACGAGTGAATTGAGTTGACAATTGCAGAATGAACATAATTATATCCCAAGGGTAAAACCCTCTTGCATTTAGCATTAAAACTGTAGGATTCAGCTTGAAATAAAAAAAAAAAAAGTACAAACATTCACCCCTGCAGCCAGGGACGCTCCTCACAAGAACCTCCTCTGCTTTTCATTAGGGTGAATTCATCCCCCTGACAGTCCAAACATTTTATGAGGAACGATTTCAATTACTTTTGCTCTCTAGTGTTCTTGCAGACATTACTATGCAACAGTGAAAGAGCTGCTGCATCACAATGATGTATACACCACTAAAAGCAGCTGTTTGCTACTGTTGAACCCTTCATGAGTGATAATGCTCAGGTGCTGACTCGCAGCTTTTACAGTACAAATGGATCTTCGTTTCGTTGTAAGGCGTGTGGGGTAAAGCGGTGCGTGAAGGAAAATAACATTCGAGTTAAAAAAACTAAATCATCAACATCTCTACGGTTGGAAAAAATAATAATTTAAACACAAATTTGAAGTACAACAGGAGACTTTCTGATGACTACAGATCCCTCATCCGTTCTAACACCGCTGGCTGCTTTCGTGATGTTGGGTAATTTTTGCACTGAAGAGTCGTAATTTTAGCTGTAAATATTGTGAATAAAACTGGCAACACTTTTCAGAGCAGAACATTTTTACTGAGTGCAGCAGACTGAAGCTTAGCTACAAGAAATGCAATCAGTGAAAATACAAAAAAAAGACACGGCAGACATACAAGAATGTGTTCAAACGAAAATCGTTTTGCAACTTCATGCATCATATCTGCAGATGATTTAGGCTAATGCTGTGTTCACACCAAATGCGTCCGGACTGTCCAACTTTAAGTGTTAGACGCGATTGCATTGTGTGAATTTTTAGAGTTAGACGGCCACACTTCCGGTCTTTTTGTACAATGGCGGATGAAATTAAGAGAGCGGCTTGGCTTTATCTAAGAAAAAAAAAGCAGACAACATTCCTTCTCTGTGCCATATCAGTATCTACCACAAAAACTCAGCAGCGTTCAGAGTTTGGTGATTTTCCCAACCACACAGGAGCTGCGCTGATGAGGGTTTATTTTTGCACTAGTTTTGTCTCACAAAAAAAAAGCACAAAACAGCGACAATAACTTGACCCGCCATTATCACTTCTGAATCTTCATCCCCGTAGGAAACTTTGTCACTATGTCACATAGCAGGCACTCTCGGAGTGGTTGACACTCAAGCGTCCAGCAGCGGAAGTTCAATTTTCCCAACTTGAGCGTTTCGACCAGAGCGTCAGACGTGTCGAACACCCAAAATTAATTTGACGCCCCAGACTTGTCTGATGCTCGAAACACTCCAGGAGCACCGTAAGACTTTTCGTGCTTCTACATAGACTTTGCATGTAAACTGGACGCTCTTAGAGCTCCAGACGTGTTCGGTGTCAAGGCAGCATAAGAAATGGGATATGGAGTAATGGGAGTGTTATGATTCGTATTTGGATTATTGTTATGCATTTACTACTGTTGCACTGTTACTGTCCCTTTAAATTTAGGAGTTTTATTTTGTCTTGTCCCGTGTGAAATGTGACTGCGCTTTCTGAAGGGAGGCGGCCAATGACACAGGATTAAATTGTTAATTGAAAAGCATTGTTTGCAAAATATCTCAATATACTAAATTTAGAACTGGGTATGCTCAGCGGCCACACTATCGGACAAATGTTGTTTAGCGGTAAAGTATGCATATTATACTTATATAGGCTTTTAATAAATGACATGATGGATTAGCAGATTTTCATTGTGTTTATCAGTTCAAGGATTTTAAAATTAGTTACTCCATCTATGATTTACTTCACCAAATCTGAGGCAGTGGAAGGCTGTTATAAAATATTGGTCATCAGGTAAGGCTACCTAAAATATACAGGTAGGCTTTCAGGTTTTCTCCTGAAATATTAGATATTCATGATTAGGAGATGGTGTGTAAAGACAAGGCAATATTACCTGCACTACAAAAGGTATTTGCGATCCTCGCTCCCAGAAGCAGTCCCAGTCTGGCCACCTGACGCTGCTCTGGTGGCGACAGCTTGCTGGCTAATAAGAGTAAAGTCTGATACTTCCTCGACTATAATGAGACATAAGGACATAGTTATGCGGTGTCTGGCGTTTAAACACAAGAATATCAGCACTTAAGGGTTGCCAAATGCAAGATGGAAAAAAGGGATTATGCACTGCTTTATGGAGACATACCGGAGAGTTAGTGGCTGAGGGGCTATGAGACGTATGAGAATTCGCATATTGGGTTCCTTCTTCGGCTTCCTGGAAAATCTCCAGAATCTCCTGGCTCACCGCATAATCTGCAGGCCGCTTTCCATGTAGATTACTGAAAAGAAGGAATGCATTTTACAGAAAGCACGTCAGTCTTTCAAGGAACTGGATGTTTGTGTGGAAAAAAACTAAAGAAAATGGACATCATTCAGTTTCATGCAACACGATGCTGCATCACGTACTTTTGAATCTCATTGTGATTTCGGATCAAATCCATTTTTATAGGGTTTCATTTCCAGTCAATTTTGAAGCTAAATATAATTATTTTGTCCACTTTTTCCTTGTTGCTCACATTACGACATTTATTCCCGAGAACGTTCTCTCAGCACAAGATCAATGATCTTTCAACGTGTTTATCACAATGTGTGTAAACCCGAGCAACAATTTTGATCTTAAAGGAGAAAAGGCGGTAAGTTAACTGTTGTTAACAATGTGTCTCTATAATATTTCACAAATGTTGACTTTAAAGTTGACAAGTAAGTTGTGTGTAAGCAGCTAAATTCTATAGAGTTAAGATTTAAGCTATGCTAGGCAAAGCAGGCTAATCGTGAGAGAAATTAAATTGTGCCCTAAAGTTAACAAGTATTACAGTTAGAAATGTAAAGCTATCTTGTTTGCGCGGGTGTTTGTATGAAATATTTGATGACTAATTTAAATAACGATAGTCAATAACATCACGGCATGTGATATCTAGCCTAGTTTTATGAGTCATTTTTCTGACTTCAACTACCCTAACCAAACAACATGCATAATTTCTTCAGGGACAGACACCAATAGGGCGAGAGTTGATCAATATGAAAAGGACACAAAAAATTGAGAAATTTTCAACTGTAAAGAAAAAAAGGCAGTTGATACAAGTAATGTCATGGATGATAATGGGCAGCAGCCATTCACAGACATTTGCTCAAATCAAGGTATCACTGCACACTGAATCAGTCACACTCACTCACACACCTCCTCTGCCACAGTAGGAATAAACTGTGAAATAGGCAGTTATAATATAAAACAGGTATATTAAAATATAGCTGTTTCTATAAGTCATCCTAATCCGACCCATTGCCAATACCAAAAGGAAATTCATTTGAATTCAGTTGAACTGAACTGTCTGTATTGCCACAATTTATTTAAAAACCGGATATGTTTTTCAAATTAAACACCGTTTAAACTTCAGTTTAGTTCAACAGCTCATGGTTCCTGCACTTCCCCTGGTTGGAGTATTCACAAAATCGTGACTCTGATTTTGCTTTGCATGCAGACACTTCAGCTTACCCAACTCTTCTGAAACACCCTTTACAAAAAAGGAGGTTACTCCAATTGGAAAAAGGCCTATGATGCACGTTCATGCATGGTCAAAGATGGGGGATTTAAATGGCATGACAAATCAGAAGGGCATTTGAATGCAATGTTTGCCTGGAGTGAATACAAAAATATGTTCTTAGAGATTTTTCTGTAAGAGAAGCTCTAGACCAAGCCTTCAAAAAGAAAGTTGAGGAAAATCTGTCATACATAAAAACAATTGCTGAAGTGCTTCATCTTACAGCAATGCAGAACATTGCTCAAAGTTGAAACTGAAGGCTCACAAAACAAAGGCAATTTTTTAGAAATTGTTGAACTGATTGCTCAACAAAATCCATTCATTGCAAAAAAAAAAATGAATGCGTCAGGCAATGCCAAATATATCAGTAACACAATTCAAAAGGAAATTTTGGAATACCTGTCAGAATTGGTCTGGGAATCCATAATGTAGGAAGTTAAGGAAAGCAAGTTGTTTTCTGTTATAGCAGACGAAACAAAAGATCTAAAGAAAACTGAACAACTCTCATTAGTACTGACGTACTATTACAAGGGTGCAGTGCACGAGAGCTTTTTAGGTTTCCAAAGAGCCAGTGAACTGGATGCAGCAGGATTAACTCGGACAATAATACAGTGTCTGAAAAGATACGGTCTTGATTACAAATCAAATCTTGTAGGTCAGGGTTATGATGAGGCATCAGTGATGTCTGGGAGATGCACTGGGGTTGCTGCAAGGATTAGAGCAGAGGCTAAACATGCCTTTTACGTTCAATGGAACGCACACTGCCTTAACCTGGTTATTGTAGAAACAGTGAAAGCAGTACCTGAGGTTGATTGCTTTTTTGCATTGCTTCCAAAACTGTATGTGTATATGTCAGGCTCTTATGTTCAAGAAAAATGGTTCTCAGTTCAAAGGGACATGTACAAAGATGCACCCAGAGAGCTACAGAGACTGAGTGATACAAGGTGGGCGTGCAGGTACCAAGGCTGCACACATCTCATCGACAGACTCCCATCTGTTTTGCGTGTTCTGCATGAGATACATGGAGAAAACAGTGGTGAGAGATCTGTAGAAGCATGGGGTGTACTTATACAAATAGACCTGATGTTTATTGCAACATTGGCATATTGAATCTTACATTGAAAGCACATGCAGTGAGACTGATGTATCCAAATGTCTATTTGTGTTGTAGATGTCCCAGATTTTGAAGCAGCTGTATAGTATTTTGGGTAAATAAATGTATTTTGTTCAAATTTTGAAGTACTGTTTATTTCAATGTAAAACTGCATGGAATTTAGATAAAATTGTATTTCTTACTGCGCCACCCTTCTACAATCTGTTTCCTGGCCTGCCCCCCCAAGAAAAAAATTCTAGACACGCCCCTGTCCCCATCATTGCTCTCTGAATGCTCTGGCTTCTTTGCAAAGGTTAACATTATTTTTTTTTTTTTGATATTTAGAGAATGCAAAAGAAAAAGATCACTATTGCTGTGAGGATTCAGTATATATTCTAAGTCTGGTGTGCAGTAACCTTTCCAATATGGTGTGCGTGTGTAATGGTGGCTTAAAATCAAATCAAAAGCACCGCTATGCACAGACACTCAAAGATGATAAAAACGCATCCATCCTCTGATTACAAAGGGGATGTTAAAATGAAGTGTGAGTTTGAGGAAGCTGCCTGAAAGGTCACCTCGAGGAAGTGCAAAAAAGGGAGAAAAAGAAGAAAATGGGGATGAAGAGAGAGGATGGTAGGAAGAGAGGATAGAAATAGAAGAACTGAGCCCAGCAGGTAGTCTCTAAAAGATTAGGCGTAAGCAAAGATAACACCTGGGGGACAATTAATAGGTCCACTGGTCCATAAAATATTTCATTTGGATTCATTCTCCCAGCCGAATACACACACAAATATAAACAAACAGCAAATGTCCCCGACACTTAAACATATGCATGCACATACACCAGGGTATGAATGCAACAAGAATTTTTAAATCTTGTTGTGAGGGGAAATATAAAAAACAAGACAAAGCAGAAAAAAAGTATACAGGTGGTAAAGCAAATAGCACAAAAAGGTTCTACTTGACCACAGGAGTGGCTGTAGTTTTTGCTAAGACCTTCCATAAAAATTTTTTTTTAAACGACTAACATTTAGCCCAATTTTTTTCAACTCCTAAAATTGGATTTTTTTCCCCCCCAGTGAACAGTCTCCTTTGCTCTAAAATTCAAATAAATAAGTTCATGTATTCAAAGGCGGTAGTGCAAGCCATCTCCTTAGTGTCAAAGGTTTTGTAACTCGTAGAAATAAAAAAAACTTGTTTGCATCCTACACAGATTATACATCCTTCAATTCATATACTTCTGTGCACAGGTTACACAAAAGTCCACATAACGTTTATGAGACAATTATTATTTATTTATCTAGTTCGAAATTAAGAGTCGGCGTTTCAGCCATTTCCAACCGTCTCCCTACAACACCTTTGCCCCAACCATTAGCAATATTTCCACTTTCGACAGGAAACAAGTTTCGCACACAGGAACCGAAACTCTTCAGTCTGCACATTGGCTTGGCAATTATACTACAGCAGACAGCATACTTTATGGACTATACTTCAAAGATTGGAAATTTAATGACACACACTCTCTCAAAGTTGTCAGACCCACATCGTCTGGTAGATGGCCTCTGAGAGTTTTCCCGTAAACAAGCTGTGGACCTGTAGGACTGAAAAAGCTGCAGCATGTATTTGTATTTGCCAGCTATTAGGACAGCAAAATTCCTTTCAAAATTTGTAATTTCAGTGCTTTTTTCAGTATGATGATAAGATTATGTTTCTTATCAATTTAAAATAACATGTCAACTTCCCAGGCTTGTATGCATTCTAACTTATGTGGTTTTTAAAAAGTCAAACATTTTGCTATCATTAAATCAATAAACTATTTGTGTTAATGTCACTAAAATATATAATATCTCAGACAGATTTCAAAGTTACCGTGTAATATTGAGAGCTTAGCAATTCTTCTCCGATGCATGAACTAATATTATACAACTTTACAGCTTTAGTTTATACGTGGTGTATATTAATGGCATGAGAATACCGCATTGGCCCCGAGTTGACATTAATTAACAGCCACATATAGATTCAAGGCTCTGAATTGGTATATGGATTCAGCTTTTACTTCTGATTACTCGGCCAGCTGTCAATTCAAACACACCGAGAGACTTTTCTTCCTGCTTAACGTCAATTAATTTCATACTTCAATGACACGTTAATAACCAAACGACAGCAAACAAGATGGATGTAGAGTATTGCTTCGCTTATCATGTGGCTGTCTGGTTGTATAAAGTACATTTAAATTTAAAACCAAGATTGATGTCTAATGCAACGTCGGTTATACAAATAAAGGGGAAAAGCGGGTATTGTTGCAGTAATGAGTAAGAAAAAAAAAACACAAATCTAACCTTCCACCCATAAACTCGGCTTTCTCTCAGAGTCCCCAGAAAACATTCATAGACATAGACAGACATTTTGGATTAGTCATAAAAACCTGTTATGCCATGCAGATGGTGTCCAAACTTTTCAAAATATTAGTGTTTGTATGACCCTGAAATCTTTTAGAATGCTAATATGTATCCCTATCCCAAAGTATGTTTTGAATGTTTTTCTTTTACTCGTTTTCTTTAAGTCATCTATACCGACTAAACCTAATATAGTGATTCATGAGTTTTGCTCTTAATAGGTAAAACTTAAATATGCAAAAGGCTGTGGGAAGAAGGAATCTACGTCCAAGTAAGTCTGCTTCTTAATGTAAAGCCATTGTTATCAAGCCTTCTTCCCCCAGATGCTATCTGCATAATATCTAAAGCTCAAAGAAAAAACAAAAACAAAAATAAAATAAAAACAACCTCTCTTGTCCTGACAGAACAGAACTAAGTCTATATTCATCATGATTAATATGTTGTTTACATTTTACACTTAGGTATGTCCATCCAATCCCTTCAAACCTTCACATCATCTGGTTTCCAACTCAATACTGGAATAGATCGGGATAGCAACAGAGGAAGACTGAGAAGACAACAACAATACAAACCATAAAAATAAAAATAAACTAATTCCTAATGGAGAGCCTTGTGCCAGTCATTCCATTAGGGATTGAATTGGCAGATGTCTTTGCTTGGCTCGTGTGAATGTGCGAGGCAAGGAAGAAGTTTCGATGATGATTACATTCATTGGGCATGGACCCGAGAAGCTCTTTGCATCAGAACTGGGAGTTTAAAGAAGAGGCTAAATGTATGACCGTGCATTAAAGGAGCCACCAAAGCCATAATACAGAGTGCAGCAAGTGATGTAGAAAAAGATGAGTGGTAATTACTAAAGAAGCAAAGTGACCCCGAACCACCGGTGTAGTCATTGTGATGATTACCAAATGTCTCCTGCCTCATTATAAACAATGTTCTACGAACCTCCACTGCTTCCATATGAAATGAGTTAGTAAAGCATCAGCAGAATGATAATAAGCATGACCCTAGCATAAGTCCACCTACACAGATTTTCTTCACATCTTCTTCCTAAACACACATGGCTGAGCGTGCTTTACAGAGCAACTGGGAATTTCACCTTTTATGTATGTATCCCTCCATTGTCTATACACAAACATCCGTGCCAGGTCATGGGGGGCCGGTACCTCTCTCCAGCAGTCATTGAATGAGATGTGGGGTACCTCTGGGAAAGGTTGCACATATCTACAACAATTTCGAAAGTAACCTATTACTCTAACATTAATGCCTTTGCACGGTGCCAGGAGGGAACTTCATTCATGCACAGGGAGAACATGCAAACTGCATAAAGAAAGAACGAACACTGTAAATTGAACCCTTGTTGATGCAAGTCCACAGTGGTTGAAACCATGCAGCCACATTTCATGTGTTTGTGTCAGAAGCTGAAATAAAAACTGCTCATTAGGTAAGGTAATGAAAAACAGGATAGATACATTTGAATTTGGTTAAAATGCTTCCTCTACTGTATCAAAGATCATTTTATCTGAGCCATTTTTAGTTGATATGGTCCAAATCATTTTCATACAAAATTAAAATGCTTTGTTTGACTTGAATGTGTTTGAGAGGCATTTATAACACAATTTGCCACATTACGCTGACAGCAGCTGTTGCTATTGGCAACTGTTACTTTAATAAAAAGGAAATATCAACATCGACAGAATAACTCTTGTTGGCAAGCTTTAAAACAGAGCAAATGGATGCAACTGTGCAAAGGGCTGTATGAGACTCAAGGTAAACAGACGTGAATAAAACATAAACTTTGTCATGGTATCATTATGTTTAAACAATTTCTAGAGGAAACTAAATCTTTCCTGCCGTGCGATATTGCATATTTAACTTGTAATTACAGTATATCTTCTGACATTTTAATATAAACTATAAAACAGAAACTCACCAAATTTAGTCAGCTAGAGACATTTCTTTTTAAATTGCTTACATTTTTACATATTTTTGGCAACACAAGTAGAAGATGCTAATATTAGCAAGATACAGTAGTAACTTACGTTATCTGCCTTCATTTAGATGATTAAGAGAGATGCTGCCATAGAATTTTTTGCAATGCTTCTTCAGTGTCTTCATTGTGGAGAGTTTTGTTTTTTCATGGCCAAAAATCTTACTAAACAAAATATTGCATATGGAAGGAAATGCTTTGCTTTCAGTCTGATGACTAGCGCTGCAAAAGGTAGAAAATAGTGGTTTACAGATTAGATATTGATATCAGTCCGATATCAGCATAAAACAATAAATCAGACTAGGGCTGAGTGCTATGATACTTTTTTTTTCATTTGGTTTTCATATAATAGAAGGGCCTCTTCCTCGTTTTATCTTTATTAATAACATTTATTAATTGATTGGCTTTAAATGGCTCGTTTTATTGGATTTATGGTTTTTTCTTTGTTCATATCCAGACAAAGATCAACACATAACCCCTTAAGAGTAAAGTATTTAAGTCAAAGAATTAGAACAAAAACGTTTGCAGTTTGGCTCCTACAAAAAGGAGTGGAGTCCAACCAAACCCACCTCACAAAGCTATACTGGTTTCGTAGGTCAAACTTCAACGAAAAAACCCAACTTACAGGACATTCTGCGAGGCACCAAGCCGCAGCAGCAGCTTTGCGATGGCAGCGTGTCCGTTCCTAACAGCATCGTGGAGCGGAGAATCGTTTTCATAGCCAGGTGTGTTCAACAGGGCTCCTCTCACGACCAGAACCTTCACAGCTGCCAGGTGGCCCAGATTACAGGCCTCATGCTGAAAAACGCAGAACAGGCTTATCAGGCAATCTGTTCAACACATGCTCGTTTTTGTTCACGATTTTTTTTTTTTATTATAAAAAAATAAATAAAAAAGACCCATTACCATAAATTCTGTTTTGAAATGTGTTTCCCACATTTGGCGGTTTTATGAGACAAAATAAATCCAAAAACGCGCTGCATGTGCACTGCAAAAACAACCCTGACCTCTGTCTACATAAATAAACACTGCTACACCTCAGCTACACTCCACTGTACTTTATTACCAAACCCAATCATTTCCACTTTCTTCACAATTATTAGTTATTATTGAAGCAATGAAACAAATACAAATAATACATCTTATTTTAATTTGGTAAATAATTTATTCTTATTCAAGGGTTTATTTGTTTAAAAGCATACGAAACTGCACGATAGACCGTTTTGCAGCTAGTAATAAAACTTTAATTGTACTGAATATGATCTTTATCTAGTGTTTATATAAAGGGGCTAAAAATTAAAAATTCCCTAATTTATTATTAGCAATATTAGCATGCTGAATGCTAAAGCTTGACATCTAATATACAGCATCATCGCCTGCGTGGTATCCAACACGGCAAAGACTGACCGTTTTCATTTATTTATTTATTTGGTCTCCACAAAAAAAAGTCTGATTGTCTTCTGTTGTTCAAGCTTAAATTTAAATTTATATCACATAAAAAGACAAAATGGGCTAGATTCAATACTGAGAAATTGGGCAATAGTTTATCTAGAAATTTTTACTTGCCTTCTATCTTTTACCGCCCAACTGGTTCATGTAAAGATGAGCGGTTTCCAACTTTTCATTCAATGTGCCGGCCATCTGTACCAACAAATGTTTGTCTTGCTCAAAGGAATTAAAAACCATGGATTTGTAAGTGCACAAACACAATCTGTTTCATTTTGATCGCTTAAGGCCCAACAACAATCCCAGAGAGACAGATAATTGTGTTATCCTAGCATACTACTAAAAAAATAATAAAAGAGTGGGGGAGGGGTGCAGAATTACAGAAGTAAAAAAACAAAAAGACATCTGGGAGAGTTGCAGCATTATGGCTTAGAAAACTTCCACAAAAAAAGCATACAAGCAAGTCAAATAATATTTCAGCCTCAAAGCTTATTGTAACTATTTCAAAAGATCACCTGCAAACTGTCGAATGCTCAAATTGAACAAGTTTGAGTGGAGCCAGCAGTCACATTAAGGGATGTAATAAAGTCTCAGGCAAACACTGACACTTGTTCTCGAAGAAGAATAAAAAAACATGATAACTGGGGGGGGTGACGGCACTTCTAGCTTCTTCTGTTGAAGCAGAACTGTGAAGACGCACTTTTTTAGGTTAGCCTTTATGGTTAAACAATGGCAGTGAATACAGTTATTATCTCAATGAGGATTCAAAGCTCTGATAAAGTTTTTGGCTTTGTTTCACATAAACTTTTGCAAAGGGAAAGGTGGTTAATGAAATGACGTGCTCAGGCCTGTTTTGTTAGAAGATACATTTTCTCTTAACATAAATAGGGTAAGAGATAAGAGAAACTGCAGTGCTAGCTGAAAATTACAAAACTCCTGCATCATTACACTTTCCTATTGAGTTCAAATAGGGATGTGCGACATGTCAGCATCCACATCGGCATCAACGGATGCTTTTGCATTTTTAACATCTCAATACGAGTCTAATAAGTGGAACTGGGCCGAAAATAAAGACCGATATCTATTCTTAACTTGTTGCTATTTGTGCCACAGGTGTTTGTTATTGTGACGGTAATGCTGATGCAGCGCAGGAGTGTGAGATGTTTACATAAGAGGACCACATAGTCCAAAATGGTAGGTAAATATTGTTTATTGGGTAAAAAAAGCAGTATCGCTATAGGGCTCAGCCTAAATTTTTGTTTCTATTCATCTATTGCATCCCTAATTATAAATATCAAACATAAAAAAAAAAACATCTTTTAATTAGCAAGGCTGAAGTTTTGGTCATTCTGGGCTGTTGTCAAAAATGTGTGTGACCAATTATCTTTGAAGAACTGTGTGTAAATTCAGTAAAAATGTGTCCCACTAACTAGCATTAAATGGGCTATATGCAAATACAGCAATTTAAATGAAAAAGGAGACAATCTATGAAAACGCATGCATTTTTTAATCAAATATATTAAGACGTGGATATGCAAGCTACTTTTTTAATATAGAGAAAATAAATATAAAACACACAATAAAGCTAAAGATATTTTCTGGTTAGACATAAATCTGGATACCTCTATCAGCACAGATTTTAACTTTTATGTTGAAATATATGATGTTGATGATGATGATGAGCTGGATGCTGCAGAGCATCCTTGACCATGATGCTTTATATTTGATCCTTTCATAGAAACCTGTGTTCGGTTCTGTTAAACATGCCCTCTATTACAATGTCCATATAATTAAAATCTCAGACTCATCCATCCAACGATTATTATTTCTCATTCATACTTTTTGTCTGGCAAAAAGTGCAAGGCCTCAATGTTCATTCTCCTATCGCTCGACCACTGGAGAGATATTTACCCAGATTGATGTATGTAGACTTACCAGGGGCGTCCAGCCAGCGTTATCTTTCAGGTTGGGGTCTGCTCCCTGATCCAACAGCTCTTTGACAGAATCCACATCTCCCTGCAGGGTAAGCAAAGTAAACAACAATCCTGAGGTGAGAATCACAAGCCCGTAAAATCAAACTATTTAAGAAAAAAGAAAAAAAACACCTGATGTCTGAGAAGAAAAAGCTCAGAGCTTTATCAATCAGCCTCCACAGAGAGCAATTGATTACCATGTCTAGAACGCTGGGAGGGATTACAGCCATGTTCATGAGGATTACTGGAAAGCAAAACGTGCCTCTCCTATCACCCGAGCAGTAACTCGGAAAGGATTTGGTTTTTGATTTAGGTGTTTAAAGAACAAGTAAAACATAAAAATAAGCCATGTTTCCACCTTCCACTTATGTTTCTTGTCCATCTCTATAGGAGAGAACAGGTGCGGCTATGTTGCGTCCACGGTTGCTGTGGCAACGTGAAAATGAAAGAATAAGAGAAAATAGTAATGAATGTCTTCACCTTTATCGCAGCCAGATGCAGAGGAGTCTCTCCCTTATGGTTCCTCTTCATCACCGCCGGGGTTCCGGGGCTCGAACGCCCGACAGACGATCGAGGACTACACAAGCATTTGTTGTGGCCGTCTGCAGATACATGTGCTGCAACGGAGGGACTACGCTGGCGATCCTCTCTCGGGCGTTTCTGGTTCTTTCCATTTGCGATGGGGGTTGCTAATGTTACGGCCTCGGAGAAAGACGATATTTCACCTGCCGATTTTCTCCTTTGGCCTGGAGAAACCCTCTGTTTTTTCGGTGGTGTTTCAAAGGTGCAGTTTGTCTCCTCTCTTTTGTTTTTTTTGGATGGACTGTCATCCGCTCTGGGACCATTTATTGACATTACCTCACTGGATGTGCTCTCGCCATGCTGACTTTGGTGAGTCAGCACATTGATCTCCCCTCCGGAGAGACCCTGTTTTATTGTGCGGCTGGTCAAACCGAGTTCATAAACATGCGACGCTTCGGTCCGAGCCTCATCAGAGGTGACAGCAGGGCTTAAGAAAGAAACCCTTTTGCTGGACCTTCTTGCTCCATCAGCACAGGACAGTTCGGGTCCGGATGAGGGATTTTGGTCCTCCGTAAATCCCCATTGCTGGTTTATGGCCTGCAGCTTCATTTTTTTGTCATTTTTTCTTGTCTGCTTGCGTGTGGTGCTATTGCGCCCTTGCACTTGCCTTCTGGCAGAAATTTTCTTAGACCTTTTCTTTCCATTTCTTTTTACATTATTTTCACTTTGTGAAGATGAAGAGTCTTGGGAGGACGAAGTGAAATTAAACACGGAAAGGTCCAGGCACGGAGCTTTATGGATGCCGGACCGGTCGGCAGGCTGTTCCACGGAGGAAGGCTTCTCCGCCTTACAGCGCACCTTTCGACTGCGAGGACTGAACCAGATCTTGAAGTTCTTCTTTTGTTTTAGGACACCTCCTGACTGTGGTTTGACCTCAGCAACAGAGTCTGCAAAAAATAAATATATTCATTTTTTTAAAGCAAAACAGATTTAAAGACCCGTCTCTGCAGTGGGTTTAAAAGAAAAAATCAAAGGGAACTGCTTTTATAAAGTATTTTTCTGTATGCAACAAAGCAGCAGAAAAGGTGGTCAGATCTGATCAAACCCAGAAGATAACCTGTTAGACACACAGTCCTCGAGAACAACAACCACAAACATCCAGAGCTGCAAAAGACTGGTTTATGTTTAAGTGCAAGTTTATCCTTTGTTTAGTTCTTTGTTTTTGTACAGATAAAGCAGTAAAGAGGTATATTGGCCAGAAATGTGAAACTGCAAATGCAGTGAGAAGTCACCAAAGAAGGGCATCACAATGTGTGTTATTTAAAGAACAAATCTGAGTAATGCAATAATTAATCAAACTGTAAGTTGTAAGGCTTAACATCTCTACCATTTAAAACAATTACACACAATGTGGATCAAGACGAGTTAGAGACCATCCAACCAGCCAAATATACTGCTGTCACTCAGAGTTAATGGCCTTCTAAATTTCATACAAGATCAAACATCACATCTAAACAGTGTTTTGTGACTGAGATAAAGCGAATGATATAATAAAGGTAACTAATATCCATTATGTACCTCAAAGTGAGATACCAGATATGCCACAATATAGTGAAAGTATGATTGCTTTTGAATGTTGCATTATTTCATATTAGTGAGTCGTTTTGAATAAAAGCATGTACTAAATGCATAAACATGTGTGTTAATACAAAGTCCCCTGTACAAACAAGGAAGTCTATGGTTGCAATGTGGAAAAGAAAAAGAAAACATGTTTGGACAGACAAAGACCACCACGTGGTTGTGCATGCATTTACCTGGCTGTTCGGTGGGATTAAGCAGGGACTCCAAGCCGCTGAAGAGCTGTATGATGCTGCTAAGCTGCCTGTTGATTTGGATGTCTTTCACCCACGCAGGGCTGAGACACACGGCGCAGCCATCTCCTGCCCGGGGGCCAGCGCAAGACCTGAGCAATAAGCCTTCCTTAGACAAGAGTCCTTCTTACATTTCAGTACAAAGAAACACAGAGCATCTATTGACCCACCATGTCAGTAGACTGAGCAACAAAGAAGAGTAAAGTATTAGACATTAATGTAAACCTGATACTTTCACTATTAAGCAGCATTTAGTGTCTAGAAAGATTACTCCAGGTAAATAACATAACTTTCTACACCCGGGTGAGAAGGAAGACTACTCACTCTGTGCTCATTATACTGTCATAGCAGAAAAAGCATATTGGTTTTTTAAATACCTTTCAGGCATGCAACTATGCCCTGCCAGTAAAGTCAGCATGCAAGAACCCACGATCTTGGCAGTTGCGCACTTAACGGGGCAATCATTATCATCATTAGCTACAGCTGTGTTCGGCGAATAAAAATTCCCGCCACGACGCACGCTCGCCCGTAATAGGTACATCACAGCAGCAGAACACTGCGAGGTTACATTACCTGCACAGCATATGCTCGCACATCCCCAGACACACAGGCTCCTCCATCAAATTTGAGCTGGGAAACAGGCGAAAGGATTTATTAGTCTATTAACTCACTGCATGTCACTGTAATTAGGTTTTTGATCCTTTACCTTTTTTTAAAGTATTAAAACCCTAAAAAACTTTATCCCAGAAAATTATTAGAACCTACACAATCAATACAGCAAAACTAAAAACTAAATCTTCAGACGTCACATATGGTATTTCTTATTGCCTTTTTATTAATTCATAACATTTCATGCTACTTGTAACAAGTATTTTGCCTCAGGATTGTTTATTTAAATACATCCGCTTACTCATCCCTGAATTATTATTGTACATTACACGGCACCCTGAATTTAAAGCACTTCACTTTTAGCACATTTTGAATATTATTTAAATGTTTAAGTTCTCTTCAAACTCTAGAAACAATACCCTATCATACAATAAGCGTTTAAAAAGGTTGTTATTATAGCATGTTTATAGACAATATAGCACCAATTAATCATGTTTATAACTTTTTCATAGCTTTTCTTTAACATTTTGTGGATCCACATTCGGTGACTTAAATGTGTTGGAACATGATGCCAAAAGTTTAGCACACCTTTAGGCTGTCTCATCAGACCAAAGAAAAGTGGTTTCCTATGGTCTGATAATCTTTCTAGTATCTTCTAGCAATCTCCAGATGGCAACTTTAGCAAACAAGGTTGATTGGTGGAGTGCTGCAGTGATGGTTGTCCTTGTAGAAGGTTCTCCTCTCTCCACGGGGGAACGCTGGAGCTGTGACAGAGTTACCATCTTGTGCACGCAGGCAGCAACACATCAACCACAGTCTCACTGTGCACAGGATCTCCAAAAGGATGTGTACTGAGCCTTCTATTGTTTATTCTGATTACCCATCACTCAAATAACAAAGTCTGGAGTTCATCACACTTTGTAGAGGCACAATATAGGGTTTGCAGGTGGTATATTACTATTGTCCTATCCCTCCAGGAGTGTGGATAGGACAACCAAAAGATAAAATTCCTTCTTCCCCAAGTTGCTCAGCTTACACGGCCAACAAGCTCTAGGAAGGACTTCTGCTTAGACATTTCTGTCCATTTACCAACAATGGAGGACACTTCCCTAATTAGATCCTTCAAAAAAAGCAGAAATGTTTCCGTATCCTTCCCCAGATTTGTGCCTCACGACGACTTCACTCAGAGGTTAGCAGACAATTTCATTAAATCTGTGCTTGGTGTTTGACCTCTGACATTAAACTGGGGGACCTTATAAAAATTCACGTCCTTCCATATCAAGTCCAAGCAAGTGTACAGAGCATCTGTGGGATGACCAGTAGTGATCTGTTTCTTCATTGATTTGTAACTTTGACCTAAAAGATTAATTTAATACAATTTGAAATAAGGTAACATGGAAAAAGTGAAATAATTCACCAAGGTTTCGTTTTTTTGTTGATTACAAAAACCTTGCATATCAACATAAGTCACCAGACCAGGTATAATCTTGACTAAATCGACAGTTTTAACTAAAAGCAATCTATTGTCATATGTTTTATTTACATATCACTGCAGCACAAACCAAGTCAACGCATCAGTTTGATTTTTTTTATTTTTTTCCCCCAAAGCTGCTTGCAAGCCTTCAAATGAATACTCTGTGGATCTGTTAGTTTACATGCGAGCTATAAGTAAATAAAGAGCTATTTTATCTCTATATATAACTAATGAGCCTGGCATGTTTATTCTCTCCATTAGGAAAAGTAATCAGCCGAATGAAACAGCAGTTTGTGACGCATCAGTGTAGCAAATCCCCGCTCAAGTGAAGCGGATCTGATTCTCACCATTTGGAGCAAAGTAACAGTCGACGGAAACTCGCAACTGCCTCTTTAGTTTTCTTCCAATCATTTTCCTTTAGCGGCAAAATATTATCCATGTTTACATAAAGTCGTTGTATTATCTACTACTTTAACGACTCGTTTGGTTTTAACCTCGCCTCCAAACCCAGTCTGCAAAACAAGCGAAGTCACTTCCTGGATTTCTCGCGTCTCCCGCCAACTGTTTACGGATGTGACGTGGACAGGACGACGTTTACGCAGACACGCCCATAACGTCTCTGTAAACTTTACAATAGGTAGAAGAGGTTGTAGAAGAGGTTAGACTTTTGATCCCAGTTCTTCATTATTCAGTTTGATGAATAACAAATCGGAAGGAAGACCAGATATTTTAATATAAATGCAGTAAACACAATATAGAATATAAATGATGGGAGTAAATATAATACTTGTGTGGACACCGGCACATATAGGAATAAAAGGAAATTCATTAGCTGACTGACGAGTGTGCAAAGGCAGCAACAAAAAACAAAAAAAATACATAAAAATCATATTGATATCAAGGTTCCCTTTAGTAAAACAGAAATGAAAAATATAATCAAGTATAAATGAAAAGAAAGATGGCAAAAGCAATGGGAAGAAGACAGAAAAGGACGGTGCTTATAGAGAATTCAAAGACAAGTTGGTTGGATGAGAAGCACGGGGAGAACACGGAAAGAAGAAATAATAATATCCAGGCAATGCTTTGGTCATACAACATTAAAACAGCACTTTATTAAAAATGAGAAAACACAAATCGGGAAGGTGCGAATTTGGTTAAGAAAAATTAACTTTAGAACATGTGATGCTTTAATGTGAAAAATGTGATTCTGAAAGACGGCAAATGATGTTGAATCTTAAAGAAATTAGGTTGATTTATGATCTATGGGATCAAAGATCAAAGAAGCTCTGAGGTGAAGTGTTATCATTTTGTGTTCCAGTATCTTTGGAAAACAAGATTAACAGAGAGACTATAACTTTCGTTTGTTTGTTTTGTTTTGGGGTTTTTTAATTATTATTTAGCAATTTATTGATTTTTGATATTAAGGAATGTGTAAAGTCTCGATCCACACTCCATAAGGTAACTCACCAAAAAGTTGTTTGTCAACCGCAAAATAACAATAATAAAAAGAAGAAGAAGAACATCTCCTGTGACGAGTGGGGCGTGACATATGGGGGCTTGTCAGTTTGAATCCGGATTGGAAATCAGCTGTCAGGTAGATTGAATTGTTGCGTGTTGGGGGACATTGACGAGCATGCTTGTTTTGGAGAGTAAAGCGGCCATAATACACAGCTTTGTGTTTTAGTAAGTCACGGTGGTTTTGTCCCTGTTAGGCTTAACAACGACTTCCCTTATGGAGTTTGTTGTGGGGGGATTCTAGTGTGGTGTGAACGTGGGTAGAGCAGTTGTCTCGGGAGCACATCCGCAGTTGCAGTGGGTCGCCATTTATTGGTTTCTTTTCTGGAGTCTCGGGCGTCAGTGCATAAAAACCCACCACGGTAACACCCGAAGACTAGGGGGGGAGATTAGTTAGATTCTGGTTAGGCAGTTAGAGGGACGGGGTCACTGTGACGCTGTGGCTGTTTTGGGATTGTGGGAGCTCAGTAGGGTTGGAATTCAGGTGTTGTGTGAATAATTGTTAATGTTATAGCTGCTGTTGACGAGTTTTTGCGAGATCCGTCTGAGGAGGGTTTGGAGCGCTGCACATGCAAACAATTGTTAAAGATTGCTGAATAATTAAATTATTCAGCAATTTAATTGGAGGTCAGTGATAAGCGGTCTAAGGACAGTATTAGGGCTATCATTAAAGCTAATCTAATAGACTCCGGTGTGTTAAAACCAGCTAAACTGCAGGCTATCGGGAGGTGGTTAGACACTGACATGTTGGACACCAGCTTGACTTTTGAACAGAAGCGGAAGCTGCTTTTGCTGCAGGCTGGGATAGAACAGAAAAGATTAGATGTGAAAAAACTGGAGTTGGAAAAACATAGATTGAGTTTGCCTAGTGAGGGCCATGCCCCCCTCAATGCTTTCGGTAGGGGAACTTCTAGCTCATTTGATGTTGGCAATAATCTGCGTTTAGTTCTGAATGGGATCTGGACACATTTTTCTCCCTGTTTAAGTTGCTGATAGTAGAGGTTGGTCTGATCTGGAGCGGGCACTGCTTTTGCAGTGTGTGTTCACAGGCAAAGCGCAAGAAGCATACTCTGCTCTCACGGTGGATGAAAGTAAAATTTATGCGACTGTGAAGAAGGGTGTTTTAACAGCTTATGAGTTAGTACCAGAGTTTTACCGACACAGGTTTCGAACATGGAAAAAGGGTGGGAAACAAACCCATGTTGAATTTGCAAGGGAGCTGGGAATCCATTTCAATAGGTGGTGTGCTTCCTTAAAAATTAGCACTTTTGTGGACCTCTATAATTTGGTTGTCCTGGAAAAGTTTAAAAACTCTGTTCCCAGTCACATTGCTGTATACATCAGTGAACATAACGTGAAGACAGCTGGTGAAGCTGCTTAACTAGCAGATGAGTATGTTCTCATACACAGGGGTGGACGTGGGTATCAAACATGCAATGATTTTGGGTACAGGAGCGGCAGTAAACCTTTGGTGTGGAGTCCTGCGAACGAGGAAGGCATTGGTCCGGATATGAACAGTAGGTCAGAGGATTTCAAGTGGGCATGTTTATTTGGATCCAACTAACATATGTCATTATTGCAAAGCCAGGGGCCATTGGAAACGTGAATGCCCTAAACGGAGTACTCAAGTGAAATCTGTTGCTTTTGCTGCATCTGAAAAACATGCTGGTTTTGTTTCCTCTAAGCAGGTGGAAGTAAGACGGAAGTACACTTTGGATCAGGGAGATTTTTCACCTTTTGTTTATGATGGCCATGTGTCCATTGAGGGGAGTGGTGTTACTGTGCCGGTAAACATTTTGAGGGATACTGGGGCTTTTAATTCATATATTTTGAGCTCTGTATTACCCTTTTCTGAGGAAACCAACACTGGAGACCATGTTTTGATGCGGGGAATGGGTTTTATGGTGGTACCAGTTCCACTGCATAAACTGACATTTACTTGTGGATTGGTTCAGGGAGAGGTTATCATGGGGGTGCGCCCTGCACTTCCTCTTGAGGGAGTGGATATAATCTTGGGCAATGATCTTGCTGGTGGCCAGGAGTGGGCTACCTGCACCCATAGTAACTTCTTCACCTGTTCTAGGGAAGTTGGATGAGAGTGCTCAGCATTTCCCTGGGGTTTCTACAGCTTGTGCAGTGACGCGAGCTATGTGCCGTGATGAGTCTGCATCTATCCCTGACCATGAAGGTGGGGGAGCAGAGGAAATTGATTTTTTTCTCTGTATATGTCCCTGATTCTCTTTTGTCTGTTTCTCATAGTGACCTGATGGCAGAGCAGAGAGCAGATTATTTTCTTCGTCATCTGTTTGATCAGGTTGTCACTGAGGAAGAGAGTGTGGCCAATGGGTATGTGTTGAAGGATGGATTGTTGGTACGGAAATGGTTGGTACATGGGGAGAATTTTGTTGGTGGTCCACTCTGGCAGACTGTTGTTCCTTCTCAATTTTGCAGTGAAGTGTTGTGGGCTTCCCATGACCAATCAGGGCATTTGGGGGTCCACAAGACTTATAACTATATCCTGCGTTATAAAAAAAAAAAAAGGATGTGTCTAAATATATCAAAACCTGCCATACATGTCAGATGGCAGGGAAGCCAAATCTGAACGTTAAGCCGGTTCTACTGTATCCAATTCCGGTAATTATGCAACCCTTTGGCCATCTCATTATTGATTGTGTTGGTCCTTTGCCTCGTTCCAAGGCTGGGAGTAATTATTTGTTGACAGTAATGTGTCAGACAGCAAGATACCCAGCTGTCTATCCACACTGTACTATTAATGGTAGGTCTGTGGTGAAGGCTCTGACCCAGTTTATTTCCATTTTTGGTATTCCAAAAGTTATCCAATCTGATCAAGGATCAAATTTTTCTTCTAATTTGTTTGCTCAAGTTTTGAAATTGTTACAGGTAAAACCTAATCAGGCTTCTGCATACCATGCTCAGAGTCAAGGTGCTCTCGAGAGGTTCCACCAGACCCTCAAGTCCTTGTTGCGTAGTTTCTGTGTGGAGTTAAACCAAGATTGGGAGGATGGTTTACCATGGCTTCTGTTGGCTGCTCGTGAGGTGGTGCAGGAGAGCACTGGTTTTAGTCCAAATTAGCTTGTTTTTGGACACTCGGCGTGGGCCGCTTAAACTGTTGCATGATGCTGTGAGACCTTCGCAACCTCTGAGTAAGTTAATTGACTATGTCAATGGTTTTAGGCATCGTTTATATGTGGGGGTGGAAATGGCTAGGGAGAAGTTGAAACGCATCTATGACCGTAAGGTGGGACGTCAGTGTTTTAGTCCTGGTGATCAGGTACTTGCATTATTACCAATTGTCAGCTCCCCTTTTCAGGCTAAATTTACAGGCCCATTTACAATTCTGCGCAAATTGTCAGATCAAAACTATCTGCTGTCAATGCCAAGGCGTCGGAAATCGACACAACTTTGCCATGTGAATTTATTGAAACCATATTACACTCGGGATTCACTGGTGTCTGATATTAAAGATGAGGAGGCGCAGGTGGAAAAGACTGTCTCTGTAGCTAGAGTGGGTGGTTTGGGTTTCTTGTCTGCACTTGAAAACGATGGGGTAATTCCACTTAATGAGAGTTTGTTAACTGGCAGGCTGAAAAATTCTGATGCACTGAGGAATCTGGATTTTTTTATTTGCACACTTGTCTCGGGAGGGGGGTGCTGAGTTCACCGCTTTGTTTAATGAATATCATTGTTTGTTTGGTGATGTGCCCAGTAGAACTCACTTAATCCAACATGATATCAATGTAGGTGAGGCAAAGCCAATTCGCCAGCGTTTTTACAGGATATCTGAAGAGAAGCGGAAGGTCATGGACGGGGAGATTCGGTATATGCTTGATAATGGTATTGCTGAGCCTTCTGCATCTACCTGGGCATCACCTTGTTTGTTGGTGGAGAAGGCTGACAAAAGTTTTAGATTTTGTACTGATTACCGGAAAGTGAACATGGTTACAAAATCTGATGCTTACCCTATGCCACGCATGGAAGACTGTGTTGATCAGGTGGGTTCGGCTCAGTTTGTAAGCAAATTTGATTTATTGAAAGGTTACTGGCAAGTGCCGTTGTCTGAGAGAGCTAGAGAGTTTTCTGCCCTTATAACTCCCTTTCGTCGGTTTTTGTACTCTGGGATGAGTTTCGGATTACGAAATGCACCGTCAACATTTCAGCGTCTCATGAACATGGTTGTGTCTGGGTTGGAGGGTTTTGCCGTATATTTGGATGATGTGGTGGTTTCTAGTGATACGTGGAAAGAACATCTGGCTCACATACGTAAGCTGTTTGAACGACTGGCTGAAGCACACCTAAGCATTAATTTGTCCAAGTGTGAATTTGCTAAGGGCACTGTTACCTATTTGGGTAAGGAGGTTGGACAAGGGACAGTGCGTCCAGTGGAAGCCAAAGTAAATGCCATTTTGCAGTATCCTGTACCAACTACAAAAAAAGAACTCCAGCGGTTCCTGGGTCTTGTGGGGTACTACCGCAGTTTCTGTAAGAACTTTTCCACAGTGGTTTCTCCATTGACAGATTTGCTGAAGGATAAGGTCAAGTACACCTGGTCAGCTTCCTGTCAGAAAGCCTTTGATGATGTCAAATTTGTTTTGTGTTCTTCCCCTGTTCTTGTTGCTCCACGAATGGATTATTCTTTTGACCTATATGTGGATGCAAGTGATGTAGGCGCAGGTGCTGTCTTAGATGTTGATGGAGTTGATAGACCTGTGAGTTTCTACTCGAAAAAATTCAACCATTTTGAGGTGAAGTATTCTGTCATTGAAAAAGAGACATTGGCATTAATTTGGGCTTTACAGCATTTTGAAGTACACCTGGACTCTGGCAGTGTTGCTCTGGTGGTGTATAGCGATCACAACCCCCTAACATTTTTGCATTCATTGCAGTGTCCCTATCGCAGACTGATGCGATGGATGTTGTTTTTGCAGCCTTATTGCCTGGATATCCACCATATTAGAGGCTCGGATAATATTGTGGCAGATGCTTTATCCAGGGCACCTTGTCTCTAGATTCAATGTATTATGTATTTAATTTTCATTCCCTTTCATTATGAGTTTCTTATAGGCTTCTCTGGTGGCTAGAGTGGGTGAGCTGTTGAGGTGGGGATTGAATGGGTGATTGTTGTAAGAACGCAAAGTCTGTTAATGTTATAATCGTCACCTAGTTTTTCAGTTGAAGTGCTGTCTTTTTGGACGTTCCATTAGGAACTCCGTTTTTATGGGGTGGGTTGGGGAGGGGGGGTGACGATCCCCTCTTGTCCAGTAGGTGTCTCCAGTCAACTATTTGTTTGTTCTTTTGTTCTTTTCAGGAAGCAGGTAAATGGGATGTTAATAGAATGATAAGTGTCTATCTCAACACATACAATTGACAACAAAAATTGTACATTTAACCCTATTTGGACTGAAAAAAGCAAAGACTGCAGCCAACTGAGATGTCGTGGTTAGAAAATGTGATCGTTTTTAACATAAAACTTTTTATTCCTTGCCTATATCATAATTTCTGTCAAAATCAGATTAAAAAGGATGAGGGCAAAACAAAAGCATCTTCCAATTTATTTACCTTTTAAGTTTTATCAAGAGTTTGTAACTCAATTATGAACAGTAACTCTGAATGATTACAGTCTCACAATCACATACTTTCTATTAATGTAACAATATAATCCTTCTCAGAGGTTCTACTTCACTATGATTAGAGACTGGTTTGATAACATAATCACCTTCAGAAAAACCAATTAAGAATTTAATACTACACTTCTCTCAATGTTTAATTCAATTGGGATGAGCTTCAATTGGCCTTGTTCAAAATGTATGTATTTATACCTAAACAAATGAACTCTAACCTGTTAGTACACCTAGAAGACACGTTAAACGTAAAATCGTTTAAAATACTTTTTTGCAGATTCAAATAAAAAATGTACAATGCATACAAAACTATACCCTCAATCCACTTTTGTCTATGACTGCAAAATAGGAAATCCAAAAAAATCTACTTCATAGAAATGTTAAAACAAATCCAGTCAATACCCTTACCAAATAAGCGTAGCTGGCTAAAACAACTTCAATAGCTTATAAATATGTTGGATTAAATAAAAGTCAGAAAATTAGCTTCAAGCAATTTATAAACTATTACATTTCATGATGTTAAATATCTGTTCGGAGGAGAAGACTTGAAGGCCTATAGATTATTTGTCATCATCAAGCCTTCAGCTCTGCAGTAAAGTCAAACACGGTTCTATAGTGGAAATAATTGCATGGGCTCAGTTGAATCACTTAAAAAAAAAAAAACTACTGGTGAACACTTTTTTTTCTGAATCCAATTGATTTAAGATTTAAAAGCAAAGCAAACTCTTAGCCTGCTCTTATATAAAAAGGACTAAGGCAAGTAAAAAAAAATAACTGTGGGTTTACCAAATCAGACAATGAACAGGTTTTGTTCATTGTTTTTTCTTCTCTTGGTCAAAGTTGGAGAAATGAAGTTTTCATAATGACAAAGCCCATAAGGCTTTTCTCATAATATAATGTAATTGTACAACAGGATAGGAAGTGTTGTGCTGTGATATGCGCTGCAATCCTGATGACACAATTTTTCCAAGCAAGGCTTTAGCTTATTGTTTTAAAAAGATTCACAATGAACCTTGTTTTGGACATATTGTACTAAAGCAGTAGTCCTTGTAATGAAGGTCTAAGCATTTGTTCTGCAGCTGCTTTTCTGTGTCTGATTTTTTCACATTGCAGTGCATTCTGTTTATTGTCACAGTATGTGGGACATGAGGTTATAAACAATCAGTGCTCGTGACCAAGAGCAATATGTTGCAAAGGCTAGTGGAGACATTTCTGTGCATAAATATGAGGACAGACAGCAATTCTGAGTAGACAATGTCCTACCTGCTCAAAATGTATGTATTTATACCTAAACAAATGAATTCTAACCTGTTAGTACACCTAGAAGACACGTTAAATGTAAAGTCTTTTAAAACACTTTTTTGCAGATTCAAATACAAAATGTACAATGCATACAAAACTATACCCTCAATCCACTTTTGTCTATGACTGCAAAATAGGAAATCCAAAAAAAATCTACTCCATAGAAATGTTAAAACAAATCCAGTCAATACCCTTACCAAATAAGCGTAGCTGGCTAAAACAACTTCAATAGCTTATAAATATGTTGGATTAAATAAAAGTCAGAAAATTAGCTTCAAGCAATTCTTAAACTATTACATTTCATGATGTTAAATATCTGTTCGGAGGAGAAGACTTGAAGGCCTATAGATTATTTGTCATCATCAAGCCTTCAGCTCTGCAGTAAAGTCAAACACGGTTCTATAGTGGAAATAATTGCATGGGCTCAGTTGAATCACTTAAAAAAAAAAAAAAAACCTACTGGTGAACACTTTTTTTTCTGAATCCAATTGATTTAAGATTTAAAAGCAAAGCAAACTCTTAGCCTGCACTTATATAAAAAGGACTAAGGCAAGAAAAAAAAAATAACTGTGGGTTTACCAAATCAGACAATGAATAGATTTTGTTCATTGTTTTTTCTTCTCTTGGTCAAAGTTGGAGAAATGAAGTTTTCATAATGACAAAGCTCATAAGGCTTTTCTCATAATATAATGTAATTGTACAACAGGATAGGAAGTGTTGTGCCGTGATATGCGCTGCAATCCTGATGACACAATTTTTCCAAGCGAGGCTTTAGCTTATTGTTTTAAAAAGATTCACAATGAACCTTGTTTTGGACATATTGTACTAAAGCAGTAGTCCTTGTAATGAAGGTCTAAGCATTTGTTCTGCAGCTGCTTTTCTGTGTCTGATTTTTTCCCATTGCAGTGCATTCTGTTTATTGTCACAGTATGTGGGACATGAGGTTATAAACAATCAGTGCTCGTGACCAAGAGCAATATGTTGCAAAGGCTAGAGGAGACATTTCTGTGCATAGATATGAGGACACAAATGCTGTGACACAAGCACCTTCCTTTTCCTTACAAACAACCGACTGTCTAATTTTTATTTGCTTGTTGTTAGTGTGCTTTTTGTTAAGTCTTTTAAATGTTTCTTTAGCTATAAGAGATTAAACCTCAGTGGTTTATTGCAGTCCCAATCTTTAAAACATTTATTTTCTCTTCTAGGTGACAGAATATATTCTGCAGCATCCTATCATAGTGCTTTACATTTAAAGTAATGCATTTAGCGGACGCTTTTATTCAAAGCGACTCACCAAAGAGGGTAAAACATTGAACTACAACACATTTTCAAATGTTATAAGATACCTGCGGAATCCTTGAAGTAATAAGTGCATTTAGAGCTCCGGGTGTTGCAACCACAACCTTCATCATCATTTGTTGCGATTGTAAAAACTAAACAGTGCATGATTGCAGATTTGGAGAAAATAAATAATACATGGTTATGAAATTGTTCTAAAGCTAACATTTTGATGTGGCTTTCATTTGTATTCAGTCTTCTCTGATTCAGTACCAAGTTGAGCCATACAATAATAGCGGCCCCAAAAGTATGAGTGTGTCACCCACCTACTTTGCACCTTATTTTCTTGAAAAAGAACACAATCTCAGTCAGGCTGGAAGGAAACTCAGCTCTCTACTTTCAAATGTTTTATTGGATTTAGGTCTAGACATTAACTGTGTCATTGCCACCACTGATAAACTTATACTCAACAATTTTATTGTAGTTCACAGTATTTGCGCAGGGCTTCCAAGGTTGTTGCAGACTAATAATTCTTCTTTCAGAATTTCTCTGTATAATAGCTTCATTCATTTTCCTTTTAACTCTTATAGCATGATGCTGTCACCGCCAGGTTTCGTTGTTTGCATGTATGATGAAAAATACAGTTTTGAACTATGTGACCAGAGGACCTTCTTCCACCTGCAGGATGTCTACGACATTGCCTTGTGGAAAACAACTAATGGGGCATCGTTTGTTCCTAGCTTCAGATAACGGCCAGATTTGTGGAGTGCATGGATAATACTGGTCCCTTCATAAAGTTCTACCACCTGAGCTCTAAATCTCTTATACTCTTTTAGAGTTATCATGAGCCTTTAGCCATCTGTTTATTGGTTTGCTGTTGTTTTCGTCTCATTATTGGAAATAACGATGGGTGTCCTAATACTAATGTATGCTTGTATAGTCCAATATGTTGTACTTCATTTTATTTAGTTTACAATACCCATTTTTCATAATTATTTGTAAAAAAAAAAAAGGGAAATAGTTAAAGGTTAATTAATACCTTTTTTTAAATCAGTATATAAATATTTTATATCTAAGGAAAGGAGAATAGGATGGTATTCAGATGCAGTGATAAAAACATTATGCAAACCCAAGGATAAAAAACTGACATCTTAATGTAGAATTAAAACAAAACACCTAATATTTATTGCAATATTTATTATGATTACATAAAGAATTCAAGTCATGAATTTAAGATTACAGTTAGATGGTCAAAGAGGAGAATAGACAATTCAATCTTTAGCATAGTTATCCCAATAATTAGGTATATCTTTAGAGGGTGGGTTAAGGAGAAGAAAACTGTATATTCATCGTAGAGTACTGTGGATATTTTTTTTTATGAAATATATTTGGGTTCACCTAGTACATGGAATTCAAATGTACTTACATTTGAAAATTTGATAATGAGTATAATTGATTTGACATATAATCAAAGCATACCAGCATTATGGGTAGTTAAAGATTAAATTGAGCAATACGCTTCTTGAACATCGGTTCTAGTCGCCCAACCACAAAGATAACAATAACATTCCATAAATATAAAGATCAGATACATCCAAAAAAGTGAAGCAAATGGTAAATAAACAAGATCAATTTATCACCTTCATCTGTAAATATGTGCATAAAAGTGCGAGTGATGTTTTAAAAACATTTTAATTTGTTAAAGATAAAAAAAAAATCTATCTACCCTCTATTTGATCAACTTTTAAAGAAAAATATTACTTTTATCTTCCGTACATACTAAAAATTTATATATATATTTGATTGTGGGTAAATGAACTTGTTTTAATTTCAGCTCGTCAGCTCTATGACTCCACAGCCTTAATGGAATCCAGATCTTCGAAGTCATCTTCGCTGTGTAACTGTATGGTTTCCATGCCAATATTTCCCATGGCAAAATTGATGAAGACCTGTGAAGGTTCAGTAAAATAGTAAGATGAAAGGCAAAGTAAGAAGTCGAAGAAAACTGTAATATTTCAGCTTATCATCTGGTCAGCTTTACAGTCGTAACCCCCCCACCACCACCACCACCACTTCCCCTCTTTTTCTTCTATCTATGGTGTCTTCCAATCCCAGGGCCCCAAAGGGTTTAGAGTAGTTGAAGAATATCAGCTTTGGCTGCATATAAAGCTCATGGATTCTCTCCCAAACTCATATTCCATTTATTTTCCCACAGGCATACCCTCTGTCAGTTTTCCTCTGCCTCTTTTAAACTTTCTCTGCTCTGTGTTTCACTCCCACTCAGCTTTCTTCTGTCCCTGATTCCCCTACCACCCTCCCGCTCTTTCTCTCATCTGGTGTCCCTTTTTTCTTTCCCTTGCTACCATCTCCCCAATCCCATAAAGCGACACAGTTCTCCCCCGCCCTGCCCTCGAAATCTTTCTCTCTGTCTCTGTTTATGATGTGTCTCTTTTTACTCACCTCATCCAGTGTGGTCTGGCTCACAGAGAAATGTTTGATCCGCAGAGCATGCTTGTTGGACTCGAGCTGGCTGAAGATGTCAGCAACTCCTCCAGGAGCATTTGGTACATGGTATTCCACCATGGCTGAGTGTTGTTCCTGTGTGTTAAGATAAAAGGAAAGTAGAGTTTATATATTTAAAGTTGTCAAACACACAACATATTCCTGTGAAATCAAAAATAGCAGCAATAAAAAAGTGTACAAGCTTAATGTTAGACATGCAAAAACAAACATTTGATTGGGGGAAATAATAGCAAGTCTTTGACATCTAATTCTCAACATCATGTTTAAACCTAGAGGATTTTATATATTTATGGATTTTTTAAACTAACCATACATCAAACCTATTAAACAATACCTTTATAGGTCGACAGACAGCAATTCTGAGTAGACAATGTCCTACCTGCTATAACTATCTAATATAAAAAGAAAAATCATTATTAATTTCCGACTTATTCATTTCAAAGTGCCAGGTTCTGCTGGAGGTTTCTTCCTGTTAAAGGAGAGTTTTTCCTCTCCACTGTCGCTACATGCATGCTCAGTATGAGGGATTGCTGTAAAGTCAACGACAACACAAGCCATCATTTTGGTCTGCTGATTCCAGAGGAGTGATGCTGCAAGTCAATGACTCGATGCAGTCTGCTAGGGTTCCTTAGATTGGAAACCTTTTCAAATTGATTTGTTTATGATGTATCTTTGATTTTAATGGATTTTCTCATAAAGTGCCTTGAGACGACATCTGTTGTAAATTGGCGCTATATAAATAAACTGATTCTTGAATTTTTACTCAGCTTTACTTGTCCGTCAGGCAGCTGATTTGACCTGTACCTTTTTACATCAAGTGTTTCACACAAGAAAAAAACATCAGTGGTGTATTACCTCCAACCTTTATTTCCTTCAAAATAATGTCTGCCTTTTGGTTAAGCAGCTGCTTAATGCAACCATTACAGAGATTTTAAAGTGCATAAACCCCTGTGATTCCATTTATGTATGGACCTCTTTACAATGAAACAAACGCCAATGATCAACTGTTGGCAAGCATTTAAGTGGCTAAGGAGCTCCATATATTCTGCAGGAATTTTTGATTTCTTAAACAATGTCAAAACCCACAACCATGTTCATGCTGCTTCATGTTTTCTTGGTGCAACAGATTGTTGACACTTAGTTCTTCACACTAAAATAAGAGGAATATCAGAATGTGTTTTCAGACTAGTAGTGACAAAAGAAAAAGAAAAAAGAAAGTTGTTTCCAGAGTTATGCAGTGGCTGTGCTGTGTAATTACAGTGTCAGACGTTACTAGGCTGTAACTACTCTACCCTCCATGTTCATAATGTGATTTGATCGATGTAGTTCTATTAAGCTTATCAAAAGCTTATATGATCACTTTTGTTTTATTTTATTTACATACAGCCAAAATGCAGTACAGAGGTTATTATGTCCGGATGAACACAAGTGCCCAATCCCATATGATTTATGACCAATTATTTTTCAGATCCTTTCTTTAAGAATTAAACTGAGAAGAACTATTGTATTTAAGACAAACTTTTAAGGACCTAAACATTAAAACACTTTTTTTGTCCACTCAACATGTGTCAATGAGGAATAGAAAGGAGGGAAGTCCCCAATAGATTCACCATATACTACATTTATTATAATAATATTAATATTTCCAGTGGTTTTATTTATAACACATAAATAAAATAAATTTTTTGCTACATTTATCATTGTCCTTCTACTTAACTCTACCTAGTACCTTTGACTCCTTTGATGACTTGACAAAAGCTCACCTTGAAAAACGTCGAGGGGAACCTGCGCTGCATGAAAGTTGTGATTGGCTCCGAGTCGCACAAGGGCTCGGCCAAGTACAGCTTCACAGTGAACCCGCTGCCAAACCTGCAGAATGGACATTTTATAAACAAAGTGCTACTATTAGGAGTCTGAGGGATAGCAAGCGTATATGGGCGAGGACGAGAGTGAGGTGGTGCTGAAGGATGAGTAGAGGTCACTAACCTGTTCTTGATGTGCTGCAGGGAGCCCAGGCATCGGAACTGACCTTTCACCATGATGGCAAGACGGCTGCAGAGCGCCTCACACTCCTCCATGCTGAGATCCGGAGACAAAGGGAGAGAGATAAAAGGTCATGCAAGGACCATGAAATTTAGAATAATTAATATGTAATTTTATTATTGCAGATGATTTCATTTGCAGAACACTAAAAAAGCATATATAGTTACACTGATATCCAACTCGTTAGTCCAATTAATGATTTTTTTAAAATCTTTACTACAATACATAAAATGGTGAATGATGGACTTTTGTAAGCTGCGATAAGAATATTAATCAAAATCTACATCTTACCTGTGAGAGGTTAGAACCACTGCAGATTTACCCCTAACTTCTTCTGAAATGATCTTCCATAGATGACGTTTTGTGCGTGGGTCCATACCAGAGCTTGGCTCATCCTGGGAAGACAAAACAACTCAGTAAACGCAGCACACCTAAGCAAGAGCAGGTTGATGTAAAAACACTGTATATTAATACAATTGTTACTGAGAGGAAATGTTAGTTGTTTTTGGACCAGTATGGCATTTAAAAAGGTAAAGATGTAAGACGCTTTTCAAAAGAACGTTTTGTTTTTTGAGAGATCTAAGTAATTCAGTGATCTGTTTTATTACTTTGAGTAAAGACAACGTCAAATTATGCAATAATTCTGTTTGAAAGCAGATTTTTTTTTTTTTAATCTATTCTAGTGTCCGATATCATAGTTCATAGAGCGGAATCAAAATATTGGTATATAAGTTTTGATGCATCTCTGATTATTACAGTCACATTTCAAAAAGACAAGCAGCATGTAGCCATACATTGTAACAGTACCAAGTAAAGGGAAAAACACAGTATTCAAAATTTTGACCTAATTGTGGTAGCAAAATTAAAGAGATCAGTATCTAATTTACAATTTCAAAAAATACAAAAAAATATAAATAACTGGCTTAATATTATCTTCCTGATGACCAAGTGAGGGAAATATTTAGCCAGGTGAAGCTGTAGAGACAGGTGTGTGTCTGTCTCACCAGTAGCAGGATTTGTGGATGTCCGATGAGAGCGAGAGCAGTGGAGAGCTTTCGACGGGTTCCACAACTGTATCCGTCGGTAATGATGCTTTTGTAGTAACTCAGCTCCAGCCTCTTCAGCAGGTAGTTCACCTCCTGCAAAGGAAGAACGCAGGGCATTAGCCAAGGGGTGTTCAGAATAACTTTTACCTCATGTTTCTCTTTTAATATTATACTATTGAAATATGATGCTAGAACATCAGCAATCTCTGGCCCTGCAACAAACCTCGGATTCATATAGATACATGTGTTCCATTTTTGTGGTCACCTAATAATTAAAATGGTTTAATGTATATGGAACATTAACACCCGTTTTACACCTGTGGGCTTCATTGACGCATGACATTGAAATTTGGGTTTCGAACTTAATATTCCTGATGAGTTTGCTTGGGTTTCTGCCCGGAGATCTGTTGAAAGTTTTTTTTTTTTTTTATGCTTTAAAAATACTGGCCTCTAGTATTTTATGACAAAGAATGGAAAAACATTGTTTTAAAAACTACACCAGAATCTTGTTGACAGCCGCAAACAGTGCGGGGTCTCTCTGCTTCTTGCCGAGACAGATTTATTTAGAAGTATATTTTTGAGCCTTCATGAATAATTTTGACACAAAAACAGTGGAGCTTTAAATAAATCTCAGAGGTCTTTGGTATAATCATTCCTTCCTGGAAAAGGTAGATGTTGAATAAACACTTTGACCACATAAACTGTATAGTATGCCTATATCCATAACGGACAAGTAAAACCCATTAAATTCTTAACTAAAGCAGATCAAACCAACAGGCAGAAAGTTAATTTCTTATTCATTTAATCCACCAAATGGATGCTCTCAGTGCAAGTCCAAAAATCCACTACTGCTTTGAGTGTCTGCACAGCGGCGAAATGTGTATTTACAAAAACAAGGAGCAAACAGTGGCCCGCTCCTCACTGAGATCTTGATATTAATGTTCTTACAGTAATTATCTTCTTCTATTCTGTCCGCTACAGCAACACAGTAAATTACAAAAGGTATCCATCGGCTCAACTCGCATGCATATTTAATATTGTTTGCACAACAATGATGACATTACATGGTGACTGTACTCCGTCTAAAACTGGCTGCAGTCCCAAGGCAGCCGGAAATGATGCAGTACAATCCAATTGGTTTAAGTCAGTAGATTATTTTTGCAAAAGGAATAAATCAACAAAGCCGAATGATGCCTAACGATTACAGACGCTCCAAAACTGCGGGTTTTAACGCTAGTGTGGTTTCAAAAAGGCTTGAGGTCATTTCCAATTAAACTATGACCATTCCCTTATCAGCTGGCGAGTTGGGAAAGCAGATCAATAAAGCAGGCAAATGTAATTGATGCCTTAGTTGGCTTAGATTTTCTCCTTTTCCTTCGTAAAAGGATTTCAGCCTCATTTGTTGTGTTTTCTATTCAGTTCACTGATCCGAGTTGAATAACGTCTACAAAAATTAAATAACTAAGAACATATAGTCAGTAATCAGCCACCAAATCTGAATGACTAGTACCTACAATATATTACAGTTCTACCAGGGTTCGGATCGAAATATATTGTGTTTTCATGTTCTCTCATTAAAGCCACTCTCCAACACCTTTGATATAACAGCTCATTAGTCCGACAAAACCATGTCAATGTGAAATGACCCCATTAAGGTTTGTCTCATTATCCACAGCAAGGGGACTGTCAGTGGGAGACATCATAAGATAAATTATATATATAACTTCATCTTGGTGAATTAGGCTGAGAATGATGTTGTGGCCATTACAACCATTGTTGTCATTAGCTTGATCAGACGGCGAAGGGCTCGCGACAGCAGCAGCGACAGTGATTAGTGTCAGACATCTATTTCTGCTCCTCATTGTCTGTCTATGTCTGTGTGTGTCTGAGTTTACTTGCTGATGTTGTCTCAGCTTCTGTAGATAACATGACTGAGAGTGTCAGAGACAATCAATGTTTTTTTACATTTTTTTCTTATAGTTTCTGTGAAAAATGGGGTGGAGGAAGAGAATAGCAGTCAAATTTATTTCTGTGTATAATCCAGATCTGTCATGACAACTGCCACACCAGCTGTCACTACTTATGAGAAACGATGCATTTTAGCTGACTACCAAAACTCAAAGAAGACATAAACCTATCCTGCACTTTATGTGAAGACAACTTTTTGGCCTCATTTGCCTTTGATCCATGACAGCATCCCGGAATCTCATCTCGGTCGATCAGCTAGATCAATGTTAGTGTTTAAAAATGTATTGCTTTGTTCTCTGAACTAATAAAATCATCTCGAGGTCACAGAGGGATGCGACTGCTCTGTGTGGTCAGTAAGGTGGGCTATAAAAAGCTTAATTGGTTAGAAAAAGCATGAGTCAGGAAACATGACTGAATGAATTTCTCTTTTAACCTGATGTGATGACTGTGCTGAATTATACTGAACTAATAACCCCCTTTCAGTTAAGTGGAAAAGATTATCACCTGTATTTTGGTAACTCAAAGCAAACAAGCATCAAAATAACAAGTATTCACTATCCACTTTAAATGTCATGAAAGTAAATTAACACATACTTCTTTTTATTTTTACTTTAATTAGATTATGCAAAGAATGGGTTATTTAAACACCAGGTTTATTTTTAAAATAATAATAAATAAATAAAACTTATAACTGGAATTTATCATAGAACATTTGATCTTATTTAGCTCTTAAATGAAAAAGATTTTAGGTCATATATTATCATGGACTATGTGCATCGACTAGTATGTGATTCTTTAATATGATTCTCCTCAATCAGCAAAAAAATTACTATTTCATATCTTATGGTTTCAAATCTTCAACAATAAATATTAAAAAAAAATACTATAACATGATCTGATTGTTTAAATACTAGGATTAGCCATCAGACATTTCTTTTCTATTTTTTTGTGTGACAAGGATGTGACAATGTCCTTTATTCTTTTCCTAACCTGAATGTAAACTTGGACTTTCAATAACACAACCTATTGGTATAAAGACATTTATTGCAATTAACTAACTTATAGTTCACTGTAACCCTATTAAGTGTAAAATTCATGGGAAACCAACAAGGATGACATGAACGCTTGAATTATTCAAGAAAAATATACCAAATGTACTTAGAGTAGAACTTATTTTGAATATGCTTCATTTATATATAATTGTATTATTCAGTGATAATTGATCCAAGACTGCTTAATTTTATGCATGAGACTGAACTGCCTTGGGATCTAGTAATGCACATACCATGTTTCGAGCTGATCAGAAGAAAAAACGGGATTAGCAAAAAAGGAAAAGACCATACAGGTTGTCAGAAAGACAAGGTTTACTTTCTTAATATGCAAAATGTTTTCAAAGCTCCCTCTAAACTCTATTTTCTTTTTGTTCCTCTGCTAATATCTCTCATGTTGGCAGCAGTGACAGACAGCCACGTTGAGTAATTACCGTAAAAGCAAGATTGATTAGCTCTCTCCAAGATAAATGAGAAGAATGGGGTTAAAGTGACACATCTAATAAGATCCTACCACCATCAATGTATCATTTCAACACAAATTTGCAGAGATCCAGAAAAAAAAAAGTGCACATTGACGGAAACTTCGGTCCTCAATTCTGAAGTTTGGACTCAAAGTCAAGACGACAACAAAAGCTTTTCTATTTCGCTACAGACTGTAAAGCTTTCAACACACATCACACGCTCTGATTTAGTATGCATGGAAGCAACAGCTTCCAGTCTTGTAGTAAGAGTGCACCTTGAAATATGTATCAGATTCTGTCGTTTTCTCATATAATGTTGTCACTACCCAAAGCATTGAAAGACAGCTATTGCTCACCCCAGCTATCTCCCTCTTGGAGATGCCACGAATTCGAGCATAGAAGTACAAATGTTCTTCTCCAGTGAGCAGATCGTCAAGTGCATCCTCCTGGGGACAGTAGCCGATGTTAATTCCCTTGCCACGGCACTCCATGATGTCTACCAAGCGCCTGGGGTAGAAAGAAATCCATACACAAGCAAAGATTGTTTTTAAAATGGCGTAAAAGTTTTTTTTTTCTCTCTAAAATATATGCAAGCATCTAAAATATATTTGTGGCCTACAAGAAAGTATGTAAAAGCTAGTTTGCAAACATTTTTCTACCTCTGTCAAAATCACACTATTTCAGAAGATTTCAGTTTTGTGGGCAAAAATGAATTATTGTAGAGCTTACCCATCCCTATCCCTGATCTGGGCAGAGCCATCAGTGGGGCTCACATCTCCAGTCAGCATCTTAAAGGTGGTTGTTTTTCCTGCCCCGTTAACTCCCAGGAGGCCAAAGCACTGAAAGGCAAACACCCTTGTTTGTAGCTCAAATACTTGATTATAGAACATTAAGATTAATTTGATATTAACGCTAGTTTTTCATAACATAAGTCCACAAACATGTAGGAAAAAAGGAGCTGCGTAAAGTTTAAGAAAAGTTGTTCTTCTACACTTTGCTCAAACGCTTACTGCTACAACACCAATGACTTATCTGATGGGTAGTTAGGTCCTACACATAAAGACACTTATAGATAATTTAAGGATTTGACAATGAATGTCTACACAATAATGTTGCAAAAGCAGCATCTGAAAGTCTGCAACTTGTTTATTGGTAAGATTATACAATATGAGTTTTTTATTGAATTTCAAATAGTTTAAAAATGTTTGTATCTCTCATGGTAAACCGCAGCATAACTAAACTCTTTAGAAAATACTATAATCTACAAATAAAGTTGATTGGGCTTTGTTTGGATAATTATAGAGAATTATTATTTTTTGGTTTTTTGCCGCAACAGGTTGGTAATTAGGAAACAATGACCACTTCATTTTCACACAGCTTGCTGGATTCAGTTGTATTCATTCGTTTGTGTTTTTGTTAGTGAGTTCTTACCTCTCCAGCAGGGATGCCCACAGACAACCTCTTGACAGCAGGCACCTTTTTGTTGAGATATTGATAGACCTTGGTGAGCTGGTTGATCTGCAGAATGTCTGAGCTGGCTGCCCCACTGGCCACTCGAAGATGCTCTGTTGCCACATCCTGATCCTCTTGTTCTAGTTCATCCTTAGGCACGGTCTTTCTACCAAAAATTAGGTGCCTATAAGAAAAGAGAGATTTATTTCCCCTGCTAGCTAGAAATAATGAAAAAAGTGTTTGTAATCTGACCGCAGCAGGTTTTTTTCTTTAATGAATTTTGATAGTAGTTTTATAAACCACTTTTATTGTCATACAGACCAGTCAGAATTGTTTACGCAAGAGTCACATTCACAAGGTTCCACTCAAAAACATATACATGTTAGTAAGCAGACTGTCTAGTCTTCACCAGTAGCACAATGACATGCAACAAGAGAAAGCTGTAACTGAACCCATAAACTTCCAATTGGAAAATAGTACTCCACTCATTGAGTGACACTTAATTTATTTCTAACCTCATGGAGGCCAAAAGAACTAAAAAAGCATGACCTTGAAACAACAATCAGTACATGTGGTGTTGAGTTTTAAGCGTTCAGATGAGCACATCCCATCTCAGTGTTTTTTTTTTCGGCAAACAGCTCAAAGACTCCCTCTAGCATCTGGCGCCTCACCTGACTTTGCGGATGAGGGACCTGTTGAGCAAGAGGCGCAGGGTGAAGAAGAACACTCCTTGGATGAAGGAAGAGATGAACATCCAGCCCAAACTCTCTGTGGAGAATGGATTCTTGTAGGCGTCAATCCCGTAGCCGCTGAGAATCTGGACTTTGATGTTTGTCCTGGCCAGCTGCATCAGTCCGTTCCCAAAGCTGAACTGGGGGAAGATGAGGAATGCATAGCTCAGCTTGTCCAAGATCTCCTGGATGGCCTGTTGGGATAAAATAAAAAACAAGAGGGGAGAAAAGTTAAAAGATTTAAAAAAATAGTTAGTTTAAAGATCTTGTTTGTGCTCTCTGTTGACATGTGAGGTACCTCAAAGTTGTGCAGTGATATTTGTCCCAAAAAGAACAGAATGGAGGTGGTGATGATGGTGTTGACGCTGAGGAAAAGGTTGATGCACACATAGGTGATGAAGGCCCTTTCCACATCTTTAAAGACACCGGCTAAGAGATACATCCATGGGAATGTGGAGAACCTAAGAATTTGGCAAAGAAAGGGCATTTTAAAACCATTTATCTTCATTAACCCTAGAGAAATTAGTTTAACAAAAGGTCTCTTAAACAAATCAAATAGTGAATTTGAGCTTGATGAAAGAAGGCATAGAATATTGAAAAAAGAAAAGAGGAAAATACCACACCAGCAGTAGGGTAAACATTCAGTCACGATGCCAAAACAGACAAGAATAAATTACATGTCTCTTTATTCTCTAGGTGGGAGAACATCTCTTCTGCTTTTTCTCTCACGTAATCTGCTCCGTCGTCTGATTGGGCGGGTTTGGGGTTAGCGAGACACAGAAAAAAGTAAACCAAGAGAGAAATAAAAAAATAAAAAAACGAGGAAAGGAATTGAAAGAGACAACACAGCCAGACAGAGACAAAGCATCTGTGTGCCATGTCCAAAAAAAAGGTGCTTGGTAGGCAGACTGTGGGTCCCAAGCCATGACAAGGAACAGAAGCAAGAAGCCTGCACACCAGACCAGGTGGGTGCAGCCGACAGATGAAGCAGTGCGATTACTCATCGCTTGGGAGGGAGACATCTGTCGGATAAATGAGAACCAGAGTGCTGACTCTGCCCATAATGATATAGGACTCAGTATGAGGCATGGGAACAACAACGGCCAACGCAGGGGTCTAAACTTCAACTATAGTTGGTGAATGACATAGTATAGATAAAGAAAACATTACAAACTATTGTTTTTAAAATGTGAATCTCTTCATCAGAAAACTGCAAAAATATTAAGATTTAAAGGATAGCTATCCCACATTAAGTGATGCTGTTACTGTAGTAAGTTCTGTTTATTTCTTAGCCCTCTTTTTCCCTGTTTATTAATTTAGCTTGAATTATGTAACAATGTTGGCCATGATTTCTAAAACAGTCTTTTAATGTTGTGACCATCTGTCAAAAAAATAAATAAGTAAAAAAAAATAAAAAAATAAACACTGCTGTGTTTATATTTGACAACAGCAGCCTCCGTCTCATCTGTGCTGTGAATTTATCCTCGCAGCAAACAAAGTAACACCCCTTAGAGATTAGCAATCCCAGTGCATATGGGAGGAGAGGCTGTTGTAAATGCAGGAGCAGTTGAATGATCACAAGGCTTAGAAAAATCCTTTGTAAAACAACATACAAATTTTGATTGATCCAAGGTTTCACTGTTTGCATATTTTAAAGACATCTTGCCAGAAGCCTCTTACCTACATCTTGTTACATTTTGATGCTTGTCCAGAAGCCCCTTGGCCTCACACCATAAAGCAATATTTACCTTTCCAGTATATTTTCTAACAAAGTAGATATGTGGCTGTGTACATTGTACTTTAAGATTTTGGGATAAGGAAAGTTAACTTCACAAAAATACAGCTAGATTAATTTGGGTTATAAAATTATCGTAGGAAATTATCATATGCCTACTAATTAAGTCTTATCGTCTTTCCAATCTAAATATATAGTGCCTTGCAAATATATCTATACCCAGGGAACTTCTTGACCATTTAGTTTCTTAAACGATAGCATTGAACATCACTCTGCTCCAGCATCTCCTCATGAAACAGTGGTAACACCAAACAGTAAGAATGCTTTTCTACAGCTGGAGAAAGTGAGTTAGTCAGCGTGGATGGAAAGTAGAATATAGCTAAATTTAGGGAAACAACAAGAGAAAAGTTGTTTGGGGCCTGTAAATGCCTGGGCTGGAGGTCTACCTCCTAACAACTTTGAACATGACATAAGAGATAAAGCTCTTAGATAAATGCATATTTTTGGGTTAGAAAAATCCAATCAAAGCCTAATAAATAAGTCTCATTTTGAACAGTTGTAATAGTGGTAATTGAGGAGTTTTTGTCTAATCCCAATTTTAGCTAATTAATTCAGAATATTTAGAGAGATACTGCAAACTACAACTGAATAAAACTGAGGACTACGCTTAACAAATCATTGACTTAGGGAAGCCTTTAACCTTTTAGAATTTTGTTTGAAAAACATATATTTCTCTTCTTATTATAAACTTACTTCAATCCATTTGTGTTGGATTATTAAACTGTCTTTAAAATGAACTGACAGCGAAGTTCCCCACAATAGAAGAATAGATAAAAGTAATCTTTACTTAAATAACACAGCATAGTTGTTCTTACATAACTGCACCCAGTTCTAACCCCTTAAAGATATTTTTTTTTAGCTTCTCTTGTTTATGCCCTCCTCCAATCAGCCCTGATTAATTGAAAGTAGCTAAAAATCAAAAATTACGATGCAGCTGATTATTATAATTTTTTATGAATTATAATTAGGCAAAATATTTATTTTATACCAAGGTGTTTAAAGAAGATGACGTTGTGTAATGTAAGGATATTCTACATTAGAATACCCAGAGTTCCATGTATCTTTGAGAAAAGGAAGATTGGCAGAACAAAATGACCCTCCTTTTACTTTTAAATCTAAAGCTGCAGTAATACATTTTATAAAAAATATGTTTTTTAATTGTTTTTTTTTATTAAATTCTTTAAAAATGTCACCACCACCACATCATGACAGTAAATACAGACATTGTAAAACAAAAATGAAGCTCCACGAATTTTAAGTTTTAACAAAATTTACAGAAACATATTTTTTTTAAGTTACCTACTGCACCTTTAAAAAAAAAGAAAAAATCATGTCTTCAAAATTTTCCAATCTGAAAGTGACCATTGTCATCCCATAATAACAAACTAAACCCTTGGGCAGTTTCGGTGCTTTTCAGCATCTACAACCATTGATTTAAAAGGTCACATATTTCTTAAAACATCAAACTTCATTAAAGGTATAGGAAAAGGTCTTTTTGGTAGAAAAATTTCAATGTAAAATCCCATTGAAAAGCCATTCAAAAACGGCCGGTGGTGAAAACTAACTGGCTGTCAATGCCGAAATAAAATTTACGCGATGACGTATATCACTAATTTCCCCACCCAACCTGACCCGTACAACGCGCGCTCATGTATGAATTGGCCCATTACAGAACTAGTGTCAGACATGTTTGCAATTCTGTAATAAGTCCGATGCGGCGCCGGAGGCTGTGGTCCCACAGATGTAAACAGACTGCATGTGCTGAGGACCTACGCGCTCCCGGATATCAGGGGGTGTTACTGGAGATAAGGTGGCGCATGCGCAGTGTTGCGAAAATGAGAATGAGCTGAAGATCCTCTCCTATACCTTTAACTATTTAGATGTTGCAACAAGTAAATTAGCTGAACTAACCAAATGTAACACAAAATTACTGACCCAAAGAGCACGAAAAGCAGACTGACGGCACCCAGATTTTGTCGTTCTGTAAACGCTGGAATTTGGCAGGCAGCAATCACACAGATGGTCAGTGTCACTGGGATCAAATATGTGACCTGTGGGACAGCAAAACAATGTTACCATTAAATATTTACAACATGTACTGTAACACAATACTAGTGCAATACTGAATCTTTCTGGTATGGTGCTACATATATGAAGACAATACCATGTCATAAAAGAAGTTCACAGCCCAGTAGAAGGGCTCGCTAATGCCGGCGATGTGCTGGAGCCTCTTGAGCCCACTGTGGTGCTCCTTGACTATGTAGATGGCAAAGCTGGCTGTCATAATTGAAAATCCTGTCAGTACGCACATAGCCACCAGGATGTGGAGCATTCCCTCGATGCTGTGGGGGGAAAAAAATACAATTAATACAACTGAATTAAGTGTTAGTTATGCTCATACGTCTTGAAGTATCATTAATCAGCTATATTCAAGATGATATTGCAGCTTGTTTTGTTTCTTCTGGAGTGCGGAATGAATCAATGCAAGCGGTGTGCTATATTTCTTTAAGAACTGACTGAACTGGGTAGTCCATTTCTAAGTTCTGCGCAAAATAATCAGTAACATCCCCCTGCTGTGACTCGTTTCAAACAACTGAAGCTGTGAGCAATAAATGGAAGGTCATTAGTACGTAAACACTTTGTACCAACAAATAAATGATCCTCACTTATCACAAGATAGCACCAAAAGCAAAAAAAATTTAATGGATTCATGTCGAGATCACTGTTGTAGAGTTAATTCAAAAAACGCCCCTTAAAACTTAGTTGAAGCTATTTTCAATTTTTGATAATAAATTTATGTAAAACCTGATCAGAAGCTTGCTTTTATACCTACACTGAACAGTGCAGAACTACATTTACTATTCTTGTTCTAGCAGGGCTAAAACACTACCGATTAGACTGAATAACTTACACAAGGCTGAAAGGAGGATGTGGATGAATCTGGCAGAGTGACCAAGAGGGAGGGGAAGGGAACAGAAGAGAGGGGACATGTGGTGGGTGTTTGCAGGGCAGCACTTACTACAGAGGAAAGGCAGGAGCAGCAGCTACTGAGCAGGCTTGTTATCAGTGCGGACAAGATAGCCTTACAATTTCTCCCATGGGTAGAGCTATAGCATGGCGAAGAATGAAGACATTTGACGGAATACGTCTGCCATATCTTTAGCACAGCACAGGCCAAATCAATATATCAAGCGAGGAAGCCAAAGTATTACTCCAGAGTGAATGAACGAGCAAATGTGACTACTGTGCAATATGTTAGCGGGCTGCAGTTAAGACAACAGGAGATACGGCTGATAAGCGAGGAATTGACATGTGAAGCAACTAGCTCGAAAAGGGTAACAAAAAAAAGAGGTCTTCATTAAGCAGTGATTCTCTCGCATAGTTTTTAATTCCCAAAGTGAAATTAGAGTATTTGTAATAAACTTATACTGCTGAGCCACGGAGAATCAATCCACCTTAGTGCCACCTGAAGGATAAACACTCATTACATTGGGACTCTGATCAATATTGCAAGCTAAAGAAAATCCATTTAGAAAATCAAATATGGGTAAATACTGCTGTCATGTATCTCCCTGTCCTTTATGCAGCCTGATTCCACTGTACAGTTTTGAAAACAAACACAAAAAAAACTAAAGGTTTTATCACCTGTTTCAAGTCATATTTGAGAAAAACTAGACTAATTTTACATAAACTGAACTGAGGATACCAGCAATGGAGTGAAAAAACACAGGATTTGTCCTTAGATACATAAAAATAACAACTAATCCAGGAAATCTTAGATTTGCTTTTTGGTTAGGAATACCAGCATTGCTAACACATGATTGGAGTAAAGCTTTGTTTTACACTGACTGGTCTCTCAATAAGAACATTACATTATATGTGTTTTTCATATGAAAAATTAGAAACCACTGATGGTGGGAAGGTTACAAAATCATATTTTGAATGCTTGTCTCACATCTCGACCCCACAAAAGTTGGTTTCTTCAATCTGCAGCACAAGTTTCGGTTGATCCATCAGTATCTAATACAGGTATTTTCCATTAGCACTGCTGTTTGTGCCTTTGCATGCAGCCAATCAATTTAGCAGAAGAGAGCTTTGTGCTTACACTATGTCTTCATCATCCATCCGGCCAAAGTAAGGGTGGCTGGAGACGGAAATGGCTGTAATAGAAAGAAACAGGGTATTTTGTTGTTAGTAGTAAAACAAAAAAAAGGAAAACGTCATGCAAGCTTTTTTTCAGCACAGAATCAAATGAGCAATGATATTCTCTTAGCCTGGGACATAGTCAATTGAGAAATACACAACAAGATGATTTGATTTGCTGGCATACACAGAGGGAGAATTGAATTTATTTTGTCATTTTCCCATGGAATTTCTGATTGCTCACTGACACAAACCACTCTTGGCCATGTTTAATGCTTGCATTTCCTGAGATGGGAAGAGCATCTGCCCACCTGGAGCACATTAGCCTTAGAACAGAATGGTCAACCACTTAAAAGCAACAAGAGCAAAAAAAAATCAGCTAAAATAAAAATACGGGGATGTTTACGACTAATGTAAATTCATATCATGAAATTCAGATTTTGCTGGGTAATGTTTGTATATTGGCCTGTCGCCCGTTGTAAGTTGGAGATAGGCACCAGAAAATACAGAAAATGGATGAATGGATGTTTGTATATTCCTTTCGCTGCATTAACCTTTATTAAACTTGTTTTTTGTTTCTAAAATATGGTCTAAGCAATGAAAAAGCAGGTTTATTTTGAAAATATCAATTTTTGTCACTTTTCTGAGCTTGGTATGGTGTGTGTATATTGGAATTAGGTTGAAAAATCATCTCCATCTTTCTTTTAAGGTAATATACAAATTATAAAAGCTAAATTAAGTAATCAATTAGTGCCACTTCAGGCATTTGGCATTTAAGTTAGTCTTTTCTATTAGGTTAGGTAATTTTATTTTTTATCAATTTTCATATTCACATATAAGCGTATGATGAACATGTGATCAAAATGATGAATAAAGGAAGTATTTATTGTGCAATATCAAGTCCTGTCACACCACAGAGTAAATGTACAATGTACTATCTATATAGTATGTGTCTCAATCTGTTTTGTGATTGCAGAAATTCAAAATAATCTAATTTTACCATGACATCACTTCACATTTTGACTTTTTCAAAATACAAGGACCATCTTACATTTTGGTCTTAAAGTTAAATTCAATGTATAAAGTCTAAAGTTGTCTTAACTGATCCTATTATTATATAATGAATAAAGGGGAAAAAAATCAACTCACTGCAGCTGAAAACCGTTGCAGCATTTTGCATGCTGATTTAGATAAACCTTCACCAACAAAGACAAGAGTTTCTGCATGGTGTAGCATGAAATTAAGTTGTGTTTCTTGAGTTAGCGCTACACCATTTGTGATGCATTCAAATACATACTGTGGGGATGGCATCCGTTTGTCATACATGTAGCACTTCTAAGTCATGCTATCAAATTTTTAAACATCTCCGCATCAAATGTATGACATTCTGACTAGGACAAATTGCATGCGGATGAACCATACTTGATTAATTTGTTGGAATACATTCACGTTTCTCATTTGGAAGTTTAGCTGTCAAATATTCCTACTCACTATATTTCCTATGAATATTCATATTCTAATTTAGTGTTTTATTATTGTTAGTGGTAGACAAGGCTACTTTTGAGCTCATAACTTAAATCTTTTGTTATTAAACAGCAAATTAAAATGCATGTTTTTTTTTCCTCAAGGGGTTACTATAGAAAGTCTCCTATTACAAATTACAACACCAGTAGGGTTTGATTCAAATATACGGTCCTGACTGTAGAAACTGATGATCTAATGTGTTATAGCACATCTGCAACAGAGGGCGGATATGGTCAGAAATCCTGCGAGAGAGGGATGGAGAAAAACTGTTTGATGCTGACATCTAAAGGCTCCTAGCCGACTGCTTACACTATGGAGCACAATGCAAGAGTGAGAGCATCGGTTTTGACGGATACGCTGGTCACCTTGAAAAGTAATCTCACTGGACCCACACCCTTAGCAGCAATATTTAAACAGTAAAACGCTATCCTGCAATAGTTCAAACATCTACTGGGAAATCAAAATGCATGCGTCCGTTCTTCTATTCTTGCACCATATATGTTTAAGTGTGCAATTTCTATTATTCATTTTATTCTTATGTGCACGCATGTGTGTTTGTGTGCACCTGCTCGAAGGCAGATGGTTAGGTTGCTTCTCGGGGGCTGAAACTAAACAGAAAACATGGGCCAGCCTTGTCTCTCTTTAGCATAGTTCCCCAGTGAGTGACAATAATTAGTATGCACCGCGCGTCATGCTGTTAGTGTAAGGATACACAGCACCCCCTGGCTTTAATCTAGCAAAAATGAACCATGAGTAAACAAGCCTGTTTTCAGCTGTGTTTATTTAGAACACAAGGCTGCACCTGGTAATACTGATATGCTGATATTGCGGATACATACATGTTTTTGCTTTCAGGTGTCCTTTTCAATCTATCTTTACATTATGCAATGACAGGAACAGATTTTTTTGTCTGAAGTAGTATCAAAAGATAACAACACAACCCTCTGAATATAAGTTTTCAAAAATATCATATAACTATTTCTGGTATTATCTAAAAAAATGTCCCTGAAACAATTTCTTATATTCAGCTCACCATATTTCTCTGGATCTTTGTCTGCTGGGATATTGGAACGTAGGATTAGGTTGTTTAGGCTGTTCAAGTATGCTGGCATTGTGTGGTGGCCCTCTGTGTTGAACCAGACCTGTAATCATGAAGCCGAGCATTAAAACTTGTGCAGACACCACAATTGTAAAAATAAGGAAATTTAAATTAGTTGCAGGAATAAAAAAAGCACCTGAAAGATTTTAAGAGTGTCAAACGTTATTGTAGGAAAACCATTAGACAAAAACAGCATGTGAAATACAAAACATATGCAAATAACTGTCACAGTTACATATATTTATGGTAATAGTGATGATTTAACAGTCTGGCTCCATATGAGAGAATAACTCTTTCACTAAAGCGTTACCTAAGATATTTATTCTGTACATAAATGTAATGTAAAACTATCAAACGTGTTAAGATAAATTATATTCGCAGACGATACAGTAGCATCTCTACTGAAGCAAAAATTCCGCAATGTTTAGAGGCGCTCACGGTAAAAATGTAAAAGGTAAAACTTTGGTTCACAAAAAAGGAACCGTCAATAAATGTTAACAAAATTCATGATATTTGGAAAGGGCATTAAACAATAAAATGAATAAAACACAACATAAACAATGCAATCCAAATAACTATTGACAATGCTGAACAAGGAAGAGACCACCGAATCGTCGTCTAGAGTGTTTTTATGTTGATGATGATACATTTTGTTGGAATTGTGCATTTTTTAAAACTACCAAAGGGAGTTTAAAAAAAGCTAAGAATGGTACAGTTTCAAAGAGAATAAACAATGTTCTGGACAACAAACCACTGGTAATTGTACGTAATACCCTATTTAAGTTATTGTGTGGAAACTTGGAGAAATACACACAAAGCAGACCTAATGATTAATGAAATGGTTTAAATTACTGTTTTAAGCTAAGATAAAACACAAACCCAATTTAAAAAAATTAAACAAAAAAGGAGCTTATGGAAAATATGAACGATAACATGTCTAAAAGGATATAAAGTGGTAATGTTTATGTTAATAATGTGTAAATGGTTGTTCATTCAATGACAGGAGATATGAAATCTGTATGTTGAAGTGTAAAAGTGGGTAAGGTAATCATAGGTCAGTTATTTTCTACCTGGTCCCTTTCTGACAATTTGTACAAAATCGTTATGCCAGCTAGCATCACTATCAGTTTTCCTTTTATTATTTATTTGTTAAAGAATATATATTGGCAATAAGGATATAAAAGTTACCTTAGACATTGTGCGGTTTCCGGGAATAGGCTTAATGTCCATTCGCAAGTCAGGTGGGAGTGGCATGCCAAAAGCAAAGCCACCATACCTGAAAAGAGCCAGAGTGGTTTATGGTAAGAAAAAGGCAACATGCGTCATGTCTTTCAGTGAACTCTTTTCTTGTTCTCAGTAAATATATAACACTGATGCAACCCCCCCCCCCCCCCCCCCC
>JAVLVB010001001.1:630355-651789 GCA_032876305.1 Orestias chungarensis
TTTAACCTGACAGACTCAAAGTGCTGTCGCACTGTTTTGGCTTCTGTTGTGGTGTTTCACTATGCATTTTTGATATGGGCTAAACTTGATGAAAGGAAGCCCGTTGGGTAAAACAATGGGTCCTAACATGTAGATTCAAGACATTTGTTTTCATGTACACAACAACAGACACATGGTTATTATTGAGCAATGCAATTCTTATTTTGCGAATGTCCTGTAAAAAGAGAGAAATATGTATAAAAAGTTTATTTATGTTTACTTATAATCCTATAAACCTATCTAATGCTTGTAGTCATTCAGACTATGGCTATAAAGCCCTAACGCTTAAAGCCCTTAAATGGATTTCTTCACTATTTGACAGCCTGCAAAATATGACATCTGTTTAGTAAATCCACTTGTGTCAGAGGATTTTTAACAGCTAAAAAAGTTAGTATTAGAGCTTAAAAATTATCTTCTGACAAATGTCAAACAAAAAGCTAAGCAGGAGAAAGACAATTCTGTAAAGGGATCTAATTGGGATGAAATACAAGAGAAAATGTTTAAAAAAGAAAAGAAATATATATATATATATATATATAAATGAATAATGTTTAGCAACTGATCAAGAACGCATGAGTAAACATTTTATTTAAAAGAGGATAAACTAATTACTATTCACCTGTTCCTGATGAAGTCATTGGCTGTAGCCACCAGGTAGTTCTCCACATCCACACCAGTCAGGTTATAGGCAATCTGAGATGAAGGGATCTTCTTGAAGGGGGGTTTGGGGTTGTTCTTGTCGCAAATCTGTCGGTTACAGAACACACGAATGGTTCACATCCACCCCCAACTCTCCCTCTCACAATTATTGAGAATGTGGACATTGGATGGGGACAAGTGAGAACAGAAAAACTCCATCACACTCATACTTTACTGTTCTTGCTGACCCAAACTCACCTGTTCCTGTTGGGTGCATTTACACTCACTAAATGGTTTTGAGACATTCCCGCTGGAGCTCCAGTTGTTTGAGCTCCTTGTACAGCCCCTTTAAGAGGGCAAATAAGAAAAAAGAATTGTTAGCCGTGTGACAGGGAACCTCAGTATCTGTTGGTGATCGTGCCCAAAAAAACTAAATCCTAAAAAAAATTGTAAAAAATAAAAAAAAACATCAGAAAGAGTTGGTCCTGTACATTTGTCTGCAGAATACTAAACAGATGTAACGTTACTCTGAGAGAAAGGTTATATCTGCTATGACTCATGAAGTAAATATGAGCTTCGTTGGTTTGTTGAAAGTAGAAGTTAAATATATTCTCTCATCACAGTTTTCCAAGCTGTTTAATATGTGTTGTGTAATATTGACTGAAAAGTGTTTGTGTGGGATAATGTTCAACTCCCACAGCGTTTACATTCCAACTAAGTAGTTTTAAGGCACGGAATGTGTTGACAAAATTTGAACAGAATGCAGAAAACGTTCACAGTAACGGTAAATAATGAGAATTTTGTTTTTTTAAACTTCTGCAAACACCATGCTTTGCAATAATCAATGTAAATTTTCAACAGCAGAAAGTTGTGAGCAAACATGCAGACTGCTCTATGCCTTTGCTTCCCTTTTTTATGTTTTCTTTTAATGATTTTGTTTTTAGGGCGAGTGAGTTGGGGGTGAGGGAGGGGGGGTAAAAATTCCCCAGGGTTCTGCTTCATAAGTACCAACATTGATTTGAGGCCCTGCAAGGGGAAAATCTCCCCTATAAACATGAGGTGTTTATGGAATACAGATGATGCTGTCACATCGCAGAGACCTGCTGCAGGCTTTCAGCCTCGTTCCTCAAGCTGAGCAGCAAGGAAATGAAGAGCAGAGACATGAGAGAGAGACCAGACAGAATGAAAAATAAAAGAATGGAGAGGGGCTGTCCAGTAAAATAGAATGGGAAGAAAACTAGGACACATGGAAAGAATAGCAATTGCTTGAAAGTGAAGAGGCAGTTAGCAAAATGAGTGTATTTTTTAGCAAATAGGAACAGCTGGAAGCATAATTACGTACTGGCTATCGGACTTGTCGAGGCAGGCATTATCGATCCCAGGGAATAACATCATGGTGTCCACCAGATGGCTGGATTCAGGATTCTGGTTGCTGTGGAGTTAGAAAACATTCAACTTAGACTCAAAGGTATTTTTTCCAAGTAAGATAGTATAAGAAAAAAGAAAAAAAAAAGATAATTCAGTCTGAGATACTTTACTTGTATTTCTTCGCAGAAATGTGTCAGAAAAAAACAAAGAAACAACAAAAAAACAATAATTTAATCCTGTAAAGTTCTGGTTTTAACTGACTAGCACAAGCACATGACAGGCAGACATGAAAGGAGACCTGAGACAACTGACCTGCCACTTCAGATTGAAGTGGTTTTGTTTTGCCCCCCACTCCTTTTAACACTCATAAATACATATTGAGATTATTAACAATGCAGTTGAAGTAAAAACTGTAAAATAGATGCCTAATGATATAATCTAGAAACTGAGAAACCATGACTGCATCTAACTTTCCTTTGTTCCCCCCAGCCAAACTACTCTTGTTAAATATGATGTGGTGTCATATTTGAAGTCTAATTTGTATATCAAGCTGATGAGGTGTGGGAGGAGTCTCCACTCTACCTTTGATATGAATCCACACTTCAGCGTTTTACCCCATCATCATGTCTCCTTGATCGAACAACGGAACATGTTGGGAATGAAGCCATCTCTCAGTCTACTGACACTTTTCATCTCTCTCCCTTTGATCATGCGGCACGGCCCTTCGCATCTTGATAACCCTTGCATTCTTTGCCGGCACCTTGTCCTTAAAGTCCATCTACCCTTCAACAAACTACCACTTCAAACTGTTTTTTTTTTAAAACACACTTGTTACATGCAAATGATGTGGGAAAGCATTGGTCAATCAAGAAATTTTGGAATATTCTTTTTTTTTCTTCAAAATGTTAGGAGGTTGCTTCTTGAGAAATCTGAGTTGCATTGCTTCTTTTAGATTATTTCCAATATGCAACAACTACTGTAGAAGGTTCTGATAACACACTGGCTGAAACTGTGTTGATAAGGACTTTGAATTCCCTTGGTTTCCTATAGTTTCCAACTGAGAGGACTGATTGCACCAGTTCTACCATTCGTCAGGGGCCCTGATTAGGCTCATGTTCTTCTTTGAATTCCATTTCTAGTGTTGGCCAGTAATTTCCCTGTCAAACGAATCTGACCTGAAGAAAGAGTAGCTCGGTCCGACGTTGTACAGAGCGGGGCTCAGCTCCAGTTCAGGATAGTGCTGCACGTCGCTCTTGATGGAGCCCATGCCCATCGCAATCATCACAAAGAGCACGGGAAGCAGGAGCTGGGAGATCATGCCATTCCAGTCTCTTCGGGTGTGGTGGAACCGTTTGATCAGGATAGCCATCAACTGCTGCCATGCCAGCGCCATGCCAGATATAGTGGATGAACTGGTGAGCTCTGAAAAATTGTTAAGGAGATACAAAGTGTTTTAGTTGTTAAGTGTTTTGTTTTTGTGTAAAATGATCACACAGGAAAAGAAGATCCCAGAATATTCATTATTATGCTTGAAAGCATTTTGTATTAAGTACAGATATTGTTACTTTAGACTAACAAATGCTTGTGCAAAAGTATGACTGGTTTGCAGCTTTTATAATAACTTTTTTTACCCTGTTTATTGTGATACCCCCCCAAATAAACTGCAACAGAATTTCTGACATCGCCTTATTTATTGTTGAATACAAATGCATGTCATTCATGTTTTTTGTTAAATAATTATGAAAATGTACAACTTTTCTTTTGCATCTTGCCCTACTTTATGTTGATCTGTCATTTTATCAAATGAAACTGAAGAACATACAATGAAATTTGTGACATGACAAAATGAAAACATGATAAAAAACTGTAAATACTTTTAAAAGACACTGCAGTGATGAATGAAAAACTACTACAGGTAAAAGACAGGAATGTAAAAAAGTGATTCAACTCACTTATATTGTCACCAACAATGCAGTTGCCTTCGTCTGATGAAAAACTGTCAATAGATGCAGTATCGGAAACCGTTTCAGAGATAGACAGAGGTCCGTCCTCGCCTCCTGCACGTCCGTCGGTCAGCTGCAGGAACATCTGGATAGGTCCAAGTAAAACAAAGTTGCTGTCAGTAATGACAGCACGTATAATCTTTATATGTGGCTATGTTGGAGCTCACCTCCTCCAGTGTAGTGTCAGAAACACCATAGCCTCCAAGCTGAAGATCGTCCAAGTTGGCATCAAGTGCGGTCAGGAGGGACCGATATGCTGAGGCATTGGATGAATTGAAGGGAGGCAGAGAGTAGACCACGTCACCCCTCTGGGTTTCTTTAAGCCTTGCTTCGGGCAGATGAGCCTGGATGAAGGCTTTCAGGTCAGCACTGTCAACCGGCTCTGCCTCTGCTGCTTCTGGGCTTTGGATCTGCAAGAGAAATAGAAAAAGAAGTTAAAGTTTACTTTTAAATATCTGGTGACAGTACTCACTACTGCCCCAGGAGTGTATGACTCAGCAAATAAGTAAGAGAAGTCATTATATCATTGATTAATTGCTGACATTTAATTTGTTTCTGAGAATAAAGCTAGAGATAATGCGATGCATTAGGATAGGGGCACATTTCTCCGCTCAGTACTGTAGTAATGAAAAATCCAAGCGGCCATCTGGTCAACTAATAAGCAACCTCGTTTGGTTTTATTTATAATAAAGCTGCTTTTATTTACATATTTTTCTTTCAACAAGTTATTACAATGTAATTTGATGTTTTAGACATGTCAAGATATTTTCACTAGCCTGAATTAAGACATTTAAAGACATCAAACCAAAAGAAACAAACAAAAAACCAAAAGGAAGCTCTTTCTTTGGTGTTATTCTAAACCAATTTATACACTATTTGGGATTTGTGTCTTACTCTATCATTTTCTGGGCTGGAGGATATACTAATCCATTTCTCTCAATAAACTACTCTGCATTTATATGTGTTTGCAATAATGATCTGTTTCTTCATTGTTTAACTGAAATCCAATTTTCCTGTGAATTTTAAGAGAATTTTTAAAAAGTCATTAAAAAAGAACATGTGATTGAGGCATTCAGTAGTTTGAACTGAATCAACAAGGATATACATCGAATAATTTAATCAGATGCTGATGCTACCCATGTTACACTGATTGAAGCAAATGTAACAACTTTTTTCAAAATAGAGGAAATAATTTAAACCCAGTGGATACTAATGACAGAAGGAAGAGAATAGTTATACAAAATGACTCCTGGCTCTGAGGGGCAAAAACGTAGCAGTAAAATATTACTTGGTTGTTAATATTTTACAAACATGCAAAACATGCACAATTTCAATTGTCTTTAAATTTAAAGGAATAAGTTCTTGCCACAGCTATTTTTAAACAGTTATAGATAAAGACTTCAGTTTCCATAATTTAAGTATTACCCAAGTTAATGCTTTCTGCTCCTATTGGGTGATTATTCTATTTTGCATTCATGTCCTTTTCTCTGCCCTTGTTGTTTTCTTTCCATCAAAGTTTTTTTTTCAAATTTTTTATTAATTAAATCTCTTTGTTAAACATATAATCTTTTGTGATAATAAATTTGCCAGCAAGGGCTACTGAAAAAGTGCACCAGCACACCGTGCAGTCTGCTTTATATTTATTACCATGCACCCTTTCTAACCAGGTATTTACTTTTCCCAGCCCTCCATTTATTCCTGCATTCTTTACTTATGTCCTCGGGGCAATACTAGTTGCATCACTACGTGAAGGTGCATGGCCCCCAAAAGCCGTGTCGGCATCTGTGCCACCGGGTTCATTCTGTTGTATCCCACTATCTTTTCCGTGAGTGACACCTGGCTCGACCAATAGGATTAGAGTATTACAGATCGTCTCACGTGTTTGAGTGTGTTGTCAGCTCATTGGTCACAACGCAGGACAGGGCCCGGTAACGAGTCAAATTTCTACCTAACATGCCCTGTTATTCGTTTTCAATTAGCTTTTTATTGACAATTTTTTGACTTACAGTAACACGGGGCAACGTTTTTTTTCCACTGAATACGGGTGCTTTTGTTTTTCTAAATAAGGGACAATTACGTTTTTCAAGGGACGGTTGGCAACCCTTGTTCTATAAAGGATAATCTGAAAGTACATTCGTGTGTAAATATAGTATTTTGTGAATTAATGTATAGCTTTCAGATTTTCAAAGTATTTGATAGATATCACAAAATTGCACTATGTCAAAGTTATGAGAAATAAAGACCTATGAATTATTAGCATATGAGTGGTAAAGCTCCTATATGAAGTACAATTTTAAAATATTTTAATTTATGCTGTCCTATTCCTGATTGTTTTTGTGATGCCAGACAGATATGCTATACATCACAACATTGTGAGAACAAAGGTTATGGCCTACCATCTCTTAACTCTGTGTTTTGCATATTATTACCTGGACAATAGGCAGCTCTGGAATAAAATATCATATTGAACTAGATGCACTGATTAAAGAATACTGATCACAAATTCATTTTTTCAATGGTGTAATATTAGTTTCCACTGCTTGGCTCTGACATGCCTGCATGACTGCATGCCTGCGAGGATGATTACCTTTTTTGTAAGGGTGAGTTTGTAGCCTTGACCCAGCTTGTCTTTCAAGTAGTAGGGTGAGCCGCAGCATTTCAATCCACCTCTCTCCAGGAAGGCAATGCGGTCGCTCAACACTTCAGCCTCATCCAAGTGGTGGGTTGACATGATGATGGTTCGGTCTGAAAAGACAAATATAAATCAAAAGTAAATGGGAGCATCCTTGACTCAGGAATTATTAATAAAGAAATAGGCTAGGAATTCTCAATATAAAAACACCTGAAAGGACTGATATTAAAGCTAATTTTACATACTTTACATACAATCTTCATGTGCATGAATGTTATAACAATATGGGGATTGTAATGATGCAGTTTAATGTTCTCTTTTGTGCTGGAATGATTATTCTATGCCACAGTTCTTTAAAATATTTTATTTTTCCCAAAGTATACTATGTTTTTAGTGTGTTGGTGAATAGGCAAGACTCACTCTTCTTATGCTGGATAACAATGTCCCAGATGCTACGCCTGGAGCAGGGATCCACACCTGTTGTAGGCTCATCCAGAACCACTAGACGAGAGCCACCAATGAAGGCGATGGATATTGAGAGTTTGCGCTTCATACCACCTGACAGGGTGTCCACCCGCTTGTGTCTGTGGGCATACATGTCTGTCTCCTCCAAGATCCTAGAAGGCAAGTCGATGGAAAATGTTTTTTGAGCTCATGCAAAAAATTTTTTCCTGAGTTAAGTGTAGTCTTGGTAGGTTATTTGTCATCTGAGGTTTGCAGTACACAAGGCATAAAGCTTTTTGGCCTTAAGGTACAAGCTAAATACAGCTCCTCTTCTAAAATGGAAAGAGTATCATGATGCAACATAGCCAAAGATGAAACAGAATAAAAAATGAATTCCCCTCTAAACTGATTTAGGACTAAAATACAAAAAAGAAGAGATACATTTTTGTAAAAATATTCCTGCAACTTTTTCCCAGTGATTGCCCTAATGATTGTGGAAGAAAAAGACATTTTGCAAATACTGAAAAGATGGTGCGAGAGATTATTTCAGTTATTTCAGTTAAGACTGTCATTTTGCAGAAGCCTTGACATTCTTAAAGATCACAGTAGTTATTGCCCCAAAATCTGTTAAGATGAAAACCACGAGAATATTAACTCAATACTTTTATATATTACCCAAAGTTCTGATACAGAGCTACTATTTCTCCTACATCTTTCACAATGTCTGCACTTTATGATTATAAATTGGCACAATATGAAAGACACTATGCAACAGACACCCTTCAACATTCCAAGACATTAGTCTTCCACTCTTATTGATGTGTCACTCACGTGCGGACTTGTTCTCGGAGTTCCCTCTGTGACCAGTGCGGGGCCTTGATCTGGCCGTAAAGCAGCAGGTGCTCCTTGACGGTCATGTGGTTGAACAGGACATCATATTGCATGCAGACTCCAAGCTCTCTCCGGACTTTTTCTGCGTTTGTCTGCATGTCTCTGCCATACACCTCGATTGAGCCAGATGTTGGGGGATAAAGACCAGTCAGGAGGGACCTGTACAAAACAGAAGTAATATTTGAAAAAAGTCGATAGGAAAAAAAACTAAAGAAAACTCTTTAGAGTCTTTGTTTTGTTGTCTCTAAAAATAATGACTTATTTTTCCTAGTTTTATGGGCAAAAAGAAAATATTTTTTTTTTTTTTTTGTTGTTTAATCTTGTAATACTACTGAACTCCTTAAATGTCACGCCGGATGAGAGCATTAGCAAAATGAGTCACATTTAAAATGTAAATGTAAGTGCTCAAGTTGATAAGGACCCATCGGACTAATTTCTGCTGCTTTGCATTGGATGTGCCAAATTTGAACTGTCTGTCAGCACTGCTCCACTGAAATGATTAAAAGGGATGCATCCAACTAATCTTCAAAGCAACTCCATTGGTTCTAATGGGTAGTGACTCAATGATAAAGCTGACAAAACAAAACAAAAAAACATAAAAATTGATCCCGCACTTACATTGTAGTGGTCTTGCCAGCTCCATTGTGACCAAGAAGGGAAGTGACATGACCCTCGTGGAAGTTGACATTGAGGTTCTGAATAGCCGCTTTGTCACCATACGTCTTGGTGAGACCGTGAAGTGCAACTCCCACTGGGAGCTCAGAGAAATCTTCCTCAGCTTGAAAGGATAGGCTGCCTTTGCCTGAAATGGACATACAAAGTGAGATACATTGTAAATTAAACTGAATTGGAGCAGAACCTAAATTAAAGATGACATGAACTATAAATTAAACAGAGGCAAAGAGGAAGAAAGTGTTTTCTTGTCAGATGTACCTTTTCCTATGCCATCGGAAAAGACAGGCTGGTTTTGCCCCATGATGTTGGAAAAGAGGAGTCCTTTCCCTGAAACTTCGCTTGTCTGAAAACTGCTGCACAGATCAGTCCAGAAGGAGAGTTTGAAGGGGAAATACCATGGAGCTGGGATTCCATATTTTCCTAATTGGTAAAGAAAGCCCAAAATTAGTCTGTTTAAATAGATGAAGAAAAAATATTTGGTGAGAGCAACAGGTCTTTAAAACATAAATCTTCTGCAGCACACAAAAATTGCTCGGATAAGTCTTTGGGAATAATTTTCTGAGCTAGGTAAAAAATGTAGACCCAGTTTTTTATTTTAGAGAAAAGACAAGAAAGGACTTCATCATTCATCAACACTGAGATCAAGTTTTGACCTAATAACTGGTCCTAAAGTCCAAATAAAAAGACAAGGACATCATACCTATGTTTTAACAAAAGTTTTATTGCATTTGGGATTAACAATATTGTTTTTAGCTGTAATATTTGTTCATTAAACTTTGCTTTGGGCTTTTTCAAATATGCACCGAAGAAAACCACAACATAATTAATTATTTATTTATATATATATATATATATATATATATATATATATATATATATATATATATATATATAAAATGAGGTTCTTGACATTATATCTTATCAATTTCAGTAGCTAAAATGAAAACTATGAAAACTAAGACTTGCTTTACCCAAACTTTTGGGGTTCAACATGTGTTCTGGGACACTGATTCACCTCGTAATACTGTTATGTCAAATTAAATCATGTGAAATAATAATTTAAAATCCATGATCTAGGCACTCACCTGGAAAAACTATTCTGATGTAGGCCCCAATGAGGAAGTACAGGATGGAGTCAATAAACAGCAGCCAGCACAGCCAACCAAATGTTGCTGTGTCCCCAGCAATGGGTGAGATGTAAGAGTTGCTCCACTGGATTCCTAGAGGAGTAAAGAAAAGTAGATGTTTGATTCAGCTGGCTTAGATGTCCAAGCAGTCCGTATAGTATTCAGATATTCACATGCCCGTACCTTCTCCCTGGGCTTCGAAGCGGGAGATATATTGACTGGCGTAACTCAAGCAGGTCGGTGCAAACAAACTCTGTCAGAAAATTTGACATGATCAACATTTTGGAAAGGAAATCAGAAGCAATATATATATATATGTATATGTGTGTGCTTTGTTAAAAAATCTATGTGTTATGAGAATAGCATGGATATATAGACCTTTTAAAATGCAAAACAAAGATGTTCTCCAAAGTAAATAGCTTGTAGTCAGGATGTCTGACCTTAAATTATTACTCATCAGACAGCAGAGAGTAAAAGTATCAAGAGACTCAAAAAGCTAATGTTGTTTCATGTAAATGCGTGCACACATGTTTTAGAAAATTTGCTTGATATCTTTCAGGATGCTACAAATCAAATTAGAATGGATATACATAATAAATGTAAGAGTTCTATTCATATTTAATATGTTAAAGCAACTAAAGAAAGTCCTTACCAGAAGGCTCTTCTGGGAAAGGTTTAGAGTAGTTTCCATTGACAAGACAATGATGTAAGGGAAGAAGCAGAGGATGTACATAAGGCTTCCGCTTAGGGCAGCGACGTATGTCTTGTCAAAGAACGAGCTCATCAGGTAGCAGAAGGAAATGATGCTCAACCCAAAGTCGCAGAGGTAGAGGAAGAGGAGTAAGCCGTCGCTTTTGGGTAAGATGTTTCCAAACTTCAGCACCAGCGTCAGAATGATAATCGTCAGAATCAGGAAGGCGGCACACTCCAGGAACCAGGCAAAGAAATGACTGAGCGGATTTATGCCCATCATTTTCATGTACTGCAAATCGTTGGGGAATATTGTGGTGGAGTAAGTTTTCAAAAATTCAGAAAGTGACCTGAAACTTTACATTTTTCCAAATCGATCATATTACAGCAAGAAACTTTGACATGCAAGACTTTGATAGTATGCATTTGAATAAGACAATGTAGTGCATAATTGTGAAGTTTAAAGGCAATGATGTGTATTGTTTTTCACTTTGTTTAAAGCAAAATTTCAAAGATTTAGAAAATTGTTGGGCACATCAATGAGCAAATGTTGCTACCTTAACCTCAGTCAAATGTTTTTGGTTTGCAAACTAAACTAGAATAAACAAATGAATATCCACAGTTTCTTGTTTTTTTTAGATATAAGAACATGTTTAAAGCCTTCTGCTTCACAATTGTGTGCCATGTTATGTTCCTTCTGTCATATTAAATTATAACAACATAATGAAATATATGATAGACTTTTAGGCACTGTACTGAATGGCTTTTCAAACTGAAGTTATTCTATTAAGCGATATTACTTAATTGGAATTAATCAAAAAAATCATAAATAACAATTTAAAGTAAGCAAGTGTTATCAGTTTTCAGGTATGAAAAACATTACCTCATGCAGCCGTAGCTCTCTCTCATGCACAAGTTTTTTCACAAAGTCAGCCACGAACAACACCCATGGTATCATCAGCAAGAGAGGGAAGACAAAAGAGATGGCCTCCAGATACCTGAGAAATACAGAGATGCCAGCTGTCAGTCAGACTCTCTGCAAACCAAACATCCAGGCAGATTGAGCAGCCATCATTAAGTCACTGGCTTGGCGGAGGAGAAAAGGAAAATGTTGAAAACCTGCATTGTCATTCTCATCCTACTATTGTTCATAAAAATAGTTTAATCTTTATTGTGTGTTTTTTATTTTTATTTTCAATTGTTTGACCACACAAACTATCATTGTGAAAATTTGGATTTCAGTGACATTTGCTTAAATATTTTGACAGATTGTTCCTCAAAATTTGTGGTTTCTAGGTAATAAGTAATAAAAAAGGAAGGAAAAGGGCGGTTCATACTGTCCTATGAGAGAGAGAAGCTCCACCGGCACTTCTCAGATGAAATATTAGCAGTGCTAAAAGCTGCACTCTAGGGCAAATATACAAAAGGGCATTAACTTCAGCAATGATTTACTGAAAATCATGCTGCATGACAATGAACATGTTAATGTCAAACCCATGCCAGATATGTTTTATAGATAGAGGAAAGTGTTGTTATTTAAGGAAGTTTTTATAGGTCTGTTTGAGAGCATACGGCGCCTCCAGACTTTGCAAGGTCTTCGAAAGTGAATGCACAATTACAGTGAATGTCAATGCACATGATGCAGAGCTAATTACCCTGTGACAGGTTCTTGTGAATGACTACTTACTGTCATTCTCAAGTGGCAAATGAATAATGGAATAGCATGCATTATTCCACGTCAATGCTTGTTTCCCCTCAGTGAGTGTGTACCCTTTCATGCCGCCTTGCATGCATTGACGCGTTAACCGTGTACACATCCATTTCAGAGAATCTACTGCAGAAAACTCACTCGTCTCTCTGATAGCAGGGATAGGGGAAGGGCTGTAGCTGTACAGCTTGCTCTGTGAGTTTCTCCCCAGTCTGGGTTTCAATGATTGCCCGATCGATGTTCTCCTGCAGGTAGATGAACCCTCGGTTGTAGCGCATGGTATTGCTGGCTGAGATGTGGTTGTCCCTCACAAAGTAGGGGTTTCGCGTCCTGTCTGTGCGCATGACGTTGTCCATGTGCATTCGGATTGTGTAGCTGACTTTGGGAGGCAGTTGGGTCGAGGAGGAAGATGGAGAGGATCTGGCTTCCCGTTTCCTTGATGAATCTTCAGTCTTGAAGATGACACCTAAAACACATACAGCAAGTATTCACAACTCAACGGTTTGTTGCCTTTCACAAGCAACAGCTTATTTATGCTAAGCCTGTTAATCTCAGCTCATTATTAACACCCTTTAGAGAAAACGGCAAAACTGACACTGATGCACATGCAGACAACTGTGAATTATCATAGTGTGACAAAACAACATCTTGTGTGGGTAAGAGCTAAGGTGTAGTTCCCTGTTGTGTTGAATCTATTAAGGGAATCTTTTAAATTTCTCTTACTTTATTAGTTCCGCTTAATCAACTGCACTTCAATGTATTAATTTTCTATCATGTAAAACATTTTGATTTGTCTTCAAATAAAATACATTGCCTTTGATTCGCCAATGATTTTGAAGTATTAAAAGAACATACACTTTGAGAAAACGCAGCATTAAAATTGGTCCAAACTGTAAGTAACACCAGACTTGGATGGGAAACAGATGACTTTCACTCACTTGCATAGAGCTCACGGTCTTTGGCCAGCTCCTGGGCCACGGTGTTGAGCTCCTCAGCGGAGTCATAGCCGCGGTAACGGTCAAATTTGATGCAGGAGGAGAGCTTCACCATGAGATTTGACAGTGTGCTGATCTGATCAAGTATGTCCTTGTTCTTCTCCAGCATCTCTGTAATGTTGGCTGTGAAAGAAAACAGTTTTTGATTAGGTGTAAACATTCCTTTAAATTACCTGCTAGTTTCTGTTTAGGAAAACGTTTTTTGGTGTGGAAGTTGTTACTGTGAAAAGGAAATTCAAAGTCAGATTTTCGGACACATCTTGGGGGGGGGATTTAAAAACTGTTTAACAAGCTATTTAAAAGAAAGCTGGTCAGCTATGTCAGTTTCATCTCAGAATGAGACTTAAAGAGAGGGTAAGACTAGCAGGTAGTAGGGATTGAGCACTATATATCAGAATTGCGTTATTTTTTTCTTGAGCTCTACACTGTCTGTCAAAAAGACATGCTGGGCTTGAAAATGTTGTCAACAGCTTGGGAAGTATCACAGAGAGACTGAATCTTAGTTAAACTAACCCCAATTGAACAATTCTTAAAGAATAGTTGAAGGGAGTTAAATGTGTCAATTTTGTAATTAGTTTTTCCTCTTTTCAAAGTAAATTATCTCCAATGTATTATGGAAGTGCTATAATATAACAACACCTGATAAAATTTGATTTGGAAGTTTCACAGTTTTATAAAACTGGAAACAAACCATAAGACTCTGAATGGTCTATATTTTATGCTCTTTTTTAATTTTTAATTTTACAGCAAGAGTGAAGAGATCCAAAATATAGGAGCACCTGGATGATGATAAAGCCTGTTCTTGTACAGGCCTTATAATTTGTCAGAATAATCTGGGGTAAGTGCAACTATAAGCTATCTTTTAGAACTTGTCAGCAGGTTTAGGAGCAAATCTTTACTGCATCTTTAACCAAAAAGTCTTAGGTCCTATTGTTTAATTTCAAGGTAATTTATCTTGGGTTACATGTGTTGATGTCTCAAAGATGAGACACTCTATCTGTAATGCGACTTCCTGATGCCCATTTGACAAACTCTTGGCTTTTCAGTTATGGTTCCGTCTGTGGTTCCAATTGGTTTTACCAAAGCTAATTACGTGACTGAGTAATTATGCAAATCATAGCATTGGATGGATTAGATTTCACCAAGTGATGACAGAATCTAATAAGCACTCAAGGTTATCTGGTTGGAAATGGAAACTGTGCAAGTTCAGAAATTCTGACTTTTCAGCTTTTCCTGCTGCCCAAAATTCAAATAATGTCAATAGTTTTATGTGTTGCAACAAATGTCATGCTCTGACTGATAAAACTTTAATTTTAGCTATTACAAAACCTCGAGCTATAAAGGTAGATAAAGTAAATGCTTCACAGAATACATAAATCCTTAATTTTCCTCCTAACAACTAAGAATAATAAAAAACAAATGTCTCGAATCACGGATAGGTAATACAACAAATAACTGAGATAAAAATCTAAGTTTAGGGCTTGTATCAGCACCTTGGAAAAGTAAGACCCACAAATGCACTTACAGAAGCTCCTGAGCGTCTCCTCTATGATGTCGACATTTATGTCTGTCTGCATCTCAATGAAATTCTTCACAAAGGGGTTGCTGAGGGAATTCTGGCAAAAAAAATGTAGAGACAGAGAGAGAGAAAGAGAGAGGTGAAAAAAGAACATCATCAAGATTCAGCTGCGGAAACTCATCAAAGACCACTGAAAGGTTTATCTCTAGATTTTCAAACGACAGAGAGGCGGCAAGCATAATCAGATATAAAAAAGCAGCTCTGAGATTTCATACCCGCAGCATTGGCAAAGTGGAGCTGAGTAATTCGGCTGACTTTATGATGTAATTTGAGGATTCGATCCAGTCCTGTGAGGATTTCTGCAGGTTTGCAAACTGGTGCAAGGTGGCATTGGCCTGAGAAAATTTAAGACAAGGACATTAGAGTAAAATAGTTGTGTATCAGTGAAAATTCCAAACCTAGAATATATGAGCCTGCAGTAGGAGTGTGGTTTTAGTTTACCAAAACAAAATCAGATCTCCCTTAAATAAAATCACAGACTCCACCCTTGTGGAACCTTACGGTAAATGCCATTAATGCCCACCAATGTGAGCATGTGAAGAACAAAGAAATTACTATGACAAAGTGACGATAGAAATATCTAAATGTTAGGAAGTCACCACTGGCTATATGTTTATACAAAGAATAAAAAGAGTAAAATTTGTAAAAAGTGATATTGTCCTATCTCTACAGCACAATGATTACTGATCAGGTTTGTCCTTATCAATAAATAAGCCCACAGTGTATGTGTAACCAAAGTCTATCTTTATACCTTCTCCATTATGGCCCTGGTGGCGGGTGTGTCAGGTGTGAACAGGATCTGGCCCATCAGCATTGGTTTTAGGAAGGCCCAGGCGATGGCCCCTCCTGTGGTGTTAACCATATCCAGGTACATATTCATGCAGAAGGGTGCTGACAAGAGGGAGGAAGGAGAAATGTTAGTTCAAAAGGACAGCACTGTATTTAAGTTTATATATATATATATATATATATATATATATGAAATATGTAAAGTTCAAAAACACAGGTCTAAACAATGAAGTGCTATTGCAATGTTGCACAAACGTTTAATGATTTACAAGTCTTTTATAATATGTTTTATTGGTCTAATGCAATAGTCCAATCTTAAATCTACTGAAAATAATAGGTATACTGAAAAGAATAGGTCTGAATGTAGGGTTTGTATTTAAATATTATGAAAATAATATCTAAATCTGATCCTGCATACTTTTAACACCTGCATGACTTTGATTTTGACAGCCCTGCAACTACCACATTTTTTTCCTAATAAAAAAGCTAATTATAATGTTAATAGTTTTGATATTAAGCCCCAAATCTTCCTGCTTACAGGCGTCTCGTGGGATCTTGAACCTCTGAATTGTCTCCTCCCTCTCTTGGTTGTCAGTGAATGAGGCTGCAGATTCAGACAAATCAGGCAATTTGGAGATTCCAAACAGAGCGATGATGCCTTTACTGCACAGCGCACGGGACAGCGTCACAAACGTAGCTTTGGTGGAGATGACGCTTCGAGTCCCTCTTGTCAACTGTGTTAAAAGAAAAATCCCAATTTAGAGATAAAATGTACAAAAAGCAAACATTTTCAGATCAGTGAATGCCTTCTAGAAGTAGACATTAAGTACATTTGAATTTCTGAACAGGCTTTTATCACTAAATAAATTGCATTTGGCCAAATTGATATTAACTGATCAACTATCTTTTTACACTTTGTTTTATACAAAAAAGAAGGGAAAAAAAGACGCACTTCCGAAAATTCAGGGTTGGATCCTAAGTTTAGATCTTTGATGGAAAGCAGGAAGCCTTCCAGCTGCCGTACTGCAGGAACAATCCTGTCCATCATATCCATTGCAACCTGTGCCACCTGAGCCAAGACTCCAACCAGACCCTGGACTTCCTCAGGCAACACCATCTATAAACGGGAGAACAACATTTAGACTTTTTTTCCGTTTACAGGTTTTCAACTCATGACCAAAACAGAGTAGAATTATAGATGTGTAATTATTATTTAACATATAAAAAGCTTCACAGTAAGGAAGGCATGAATATTGCAAAGATTTATACGAACGATACACACTAGGGTTTAATTAATTAAAATTAATTCAAATAAATAATATAATTTTGAGGCAACGATGAAAACAATAAGTGGCTATACCTAGAACAGACTTTTGTGGTTACGGGGAGGCATTTGCAAGGCTTCAGCCTCTTTTTTTTATATCGTAATGTAAATTAAAAAAGATATATAACTTGATAATGTCTAAACCTACATTTAGCATACATTATATCTTATACAGAAAACCACTTGGTTGTTTTTCTGTTGCTTATCTAGAAATAGATAATGAATAAATATGTAAAAATCACAGATGTCACAGAAGACCTATTATGGAAGGCCCGGGTGTTTTAAGCACTTTTTTGGACCTGAAAATGAGAATATTTACCCTTACAAGAAGAGATATAGAATAGTCATTTGTGAGCCAATTACTGTTACAGCGTTAAACGTCAGGTGCAGTGTTTTGATGAGAAAAAAGACACGTTAACTTTGACCCTTACTTTGTAAACCAGCTTTTCTGTGTTTACATGTTCAGCCGTCAGCATTGACAACTTGTACCAGTCTTCAGCAGACATAGCGCAGAAGGTCGCCCGTATGGCCAGGTCTGTTGTGTTCATTGGTTCGTTGGGATGACAGTAGTGCAGGCTCACCAGCCAAGACAGGATCTGTTTCAAAATACATTAAAGCTGTTTAGAAATGGCTCATAAGGCCAAATACGTCATTTTATATATTTGTGGTCACATAAAAAGGCAAGGCATGGATGAACAAAAGTGTCACACAACAACATTTTGCAACCAAATAAATGCTTTAACACACAAGATGTGTTAAAAGGGTGCGAAACTAAAACTGAGTACTGATGTTGCGTGCTTGTTTTAGGTCCTCAGTAGTGTACAAACAAACTCACTAAGCCTTTTAGTTTGGAGCCACAAAGTGACCGGATAAGAACTGGCGGCCTGTTCATTGTTCTGTAAAGATAACTCTCTGATTTATGTATTTAAAAAAATCATAAAAAAGAAACAGAACAGCAGCAGTAAAAGGAAATTTAGAGTGTAGCTCTAAAGGGAAGACGTGCAGCTCTTGGCTCACCTCTGTGTTGTTCGGTAGAGGGGTGTCCATCAGGGCAAGAAGAGTGGCAGGTGTTATATTTATGTGTTCCTGAGCGGCCAGAATAAAAGCTTCCTTATTCCTCAACATGTCCCCAACTGTCACCACTCCTGGCAGAGCAAACAAGATATAAGTCAGCTACCTTTTATTTAGTTCAGTGATAAACCATTGATATTTATTTAGAGTGAAAAAACATTCTTAATGAACAAAAACAATTCAGGAAATGGAATGTCCAATAAGTATTACATGTAAGTGGGAGAAAAGTGCGGTTAGGAGTTTTAAGGTAAGCTGCATCCGATGATGCCCTTATACATGCATACATCAGACACATTTTTAGCTACACTTATTTGACTGCTTATTAACACAAAAAGTCAATGATATGGCAGAACCTCTATGTATTTAGGAACCTAGCGAACATAGTTTGGCAAAGTTAAAACACCTGATCTGAAATGACAAAGGAAGGGGATCAAAGTGACTTTTGTATGTTTAATTGTTGTTTATGATTTCGTAAAAATGTGGAAATATTTTCTTAAGGTGGCTTTGGTCCCTTTCGTAACAACTAGACATTGTCTAAACAGCACAACCTTCCTGAGTGTTTCGACTGACCATCTCCAACCCTTTAAAACCACAATGCATACTGTTTCTGATATCTAATTCCAGCAAGTTAATGCAACATGTCATAGTGATCAAATGAAAGGAAATTGGGGTATTTAAACCTATTAAATACCGTAGTGTTATGGCATTTAGTCATCAGATCTCAGTCCAATAGAACCAAGTCTGGGATGTAGTGAAACAGGAAATTTGCATTATCAGTATAAAACTGTTGTTATAAATCCGTAAGGAATGTTTTTAATGCCTTCTGCTGGTAACTACACACTCTTACCAAAAGGCTTGGGGGATGTTTAGACCTTTATGTAACCATGTTTTCCAGGTATCATTGGATTAATGTTACCTACAATTCATTGCTTTTAAAAAAGGGGAAGATGTTAAAGATACTTGTTGTATAAAATACTAGAATAAAACTATTTCCTAATGATACACTCAAGACAAAAAAAAATAATATGGCGGCACAACAAGGAGTCATTAACTGTAGGAATGGCAATATGATTGCATGGATTTGCATGCTGATAGACCCACCTGGAACTGTAAAATTGACCAAGCTGGGACCGCTGAAGTTCAAGCCCAAGGTTTCACTCGAAACAGCAGCCCTAAAACCACATCCATACTTTAGATTGCATTACTGTATAGAATGGTAATATAGAATGGTAAACATTTAATACATTTGAAGGTGTTTTTCTTTGGACAATTTGCCACTTTTAAAATCTTGCACATGGATGCGGAAGATGTTCGTACCAGTTTGACTTGAGGTTGTAGCTACTGGGATCTCCGATTATGGACTGGAAGATGATTTCTGACATCAAGGATGTATTGGTCTGTAGAGTCTCGGCCAACACCTGAATACTAGGCATAACTGTGTGACAAAGATCACCGGGTTTCATGGAAAGTGACTGCAAAAGCAGGGTCACGGAGTCTGCATTCTCCAAAACACACATCTGGAAGAGACAAGTTTGCTATTAATACCACTAACAGAACTGTGTAGGGTAAAATTATCAAGTACATATTTAGACACTTTTAATCAAAATGACATTTTACTGATAACACACACAAAAAGAAAATGTAAATACAAAGAGGATCGTGTAAAAATTTGTATTTTTAGATCTGAGAAAGTACAAAAAAACACATCTTTTCACCCTATTGTGGCACAAAATATAGAGAGTAAATTTTATTGGTAGCAATAATTGTTTGCTTTCAGATTGTAAAGATTTGGGCAGTTCAAAGTGATTCAGGGATAATTTCAAAATAACCAACAGTACACAAGTTTAGTTGAATTCAAAGGTGATTGTTTGTGAATACAATTAACAGCAGCATTAAGTCTATTTGAGGATCAAGTGAGTCGATCCACAAACCTCAGCTCTCAGCTGTCTTAGTTGATCTGTGAACCGTGGGTCAGTTGGGCTGATCAGAAGGAGCTCGGTGGCTGTTTGAACGGCTTTCTGCATACGTGTCAGGTTCTCTGTGACAGGAGGAAAAGACAGAGAGATGCAGTGGTGAAAATAAACGAAAGCTGAGGGAAATGCCATTAGTGTCTGGAATCTTAAAGAGTTCGGCCTGCGAGGTGACAGAATAACACAACATCCCACTGGGCTTCATTACGACACGCACCATTACGGTGGTATCGTTGTCAAGCAATGAGCAGTAAATGATGTGCTTAAAGTAAAGCTCTGTGCGGGACTGATGGGGCCAGAAGGGCCAGCAGTCCCAGATGCCGTCATGCATAAAAACGCACCTGACAAGCCCCACGAAAAGCACCACCTCGGGCTCCAAGATGTGAGGACAGAATATTTAATTAGTCCAAAATTAGACAAATGTTATGTTTAATCTCAAGCTGCTCAATACCTTTAGATCTTTGCAACCATAACAGGTTGCAGTGTTTATTAGCAAGTCTGAGAGCACAACATTGAACCTATTTACAAAGGGATTCTATGCACACAGAAAAACATTATCACACAAGTGCAGAAGCATATTAAAAAGAGGTCATGGATGCACACTTGTGCAAGTGCAAGGGGAGACATTTAGTGAGGGCGGACAGGATAAGTGATTGAATTCTACTTTGCTAATGAGATTTAAAAAGGTGCTGAGTGGCTTTCTGTTGGAGATGGGCCACATGGCCTCGGGCTCTATGGGAGCTGAAGCTAAGCCGGTGTGAAGTCTTATTCCTCATATCTCTAGAATGAATATTTGAAGCACTGTAATCATATGTGCAGTTACAACAGTGCTAACAAAATGTTTTATGGTCTTCCCTTGGTTTGCAACAGCTATAAATTACTGGGTGGTACTGCGCCAAGCTGCGTGACTGTTTAATGGCAGACTGTATTTATACATTCAGACTGTCACAGTGAGTATGCAAGCACAAGCTGGAGCAACACTCAGTGAAGGAAAAAGTAGCTAAATCTGAATTTACATGCTTGCTCAGACAGAGGTACTTCATTTTTAAGTCAACCACTCTGTGCTGGGCTTAGATGGATGCCTTTTTACAAATTGGCACAGCAGGATCATCAAAGTTTGACCTTACTGTCTTAAAATCACTATCGAATTGGACTTCAGGTAATTGACTTTGTTAATTCCAATGGATTGGTAAAACATGGGTTTATTGAAATATTGCTATATCATTAAATATAACCAGAACCTCTTTGGCAAGCAGTGTGGCTTCAAATTACATCGATTGAAACTTACCACAATGTATTAAATAAGGTGTTTACAATCAATCAAAAACATTTAATGTACATGAAACAGTATATGTCATAAGTTTACCTCCCCATGGCCTATTAAATAGACTAAAAAAACAGCTATAAAACCCCGAATCCACAGTAAACAAACCTTGTTTTTAGCTTTTTAAGCCTAAAGTGCTATGTAGGTAATTTGAAACAATTTATAT
>JAVLVB010001001.1:651889-731024 GCA_032876305.1 Orestias chungarensis
TATATATATATATATATATATATGTTGGATAAAATTAATTAATTAATGGAAATTAATGTACATATTTATACACTACTTTCCCATTCATTTAATTTTATTCCTATGTTTAGTATTGATTTAATAAATCATTCAAATGTTGCAAAAAAATAATAATTTTACTTAATCATTTAAGGTATTACTTTCAATAAACAATCAACAACGTTCATTTATTTTTACGAGTAATTACATTGTTGCAGTTTTAGCTCTCGGCAAATTAATTAACATTTCTTGGATTGAATCAAGTTTTAATGAAGACAATATTTCTCTAGTTGTAGGACAGTAAAAACCAAACATCCAATATGTGTTATGCTAATTTGGGGGGGGGGGGGAAGAAGAAAACAAAGAAAATATTAAACCATTAATGGTCTATTCAACTCTTAGTGTTTTTATGGATTTTACATCAAAGCCTATAAAATACACTGAATACAAGAGACCACTACGAAACACATTGTTTTTATTACCTGGAGATTCACTTGCCAGTGCCCTGCTAATGGCTTTTATCTCGGAGGCAAATGGCAAACCGTCGGGAAGCTTCTCAGTAGCATTTTTCAGGATTTCAAATGATGGCCTGCGAAAAAACAGACCAGAGGGTTTATGTAACACAGGATACCATGGAAGAAAACACAGTTTAAATCAAGAAGTGTTTTGACTAAATTAAATTGCACCTTTAAAAGACCACTTACATGTTCAACACTTGAGGATGAGTCAAGAAGGAGAACATTCCAAGGGTGGCATCAATAGTCTCCTCCCGTGAAGCATTAAAGCCCCATGACATGTCCCTTGTGGCCCCTTTCATCACAACATTCAGATCAGGATTTGAAAACAAAACGTGCGCTGTCTCCGTGACGTCTGCTGAAGTTGGGGGGACAGAGATGGCCCGGAACATGGCTGGGTAGTCGATGTAGAACATGTCAATGAGGTCATACATGGGGTCCCTCGCCATCACCAGTGACAGGTCACGCTTGTGCCTGTTTCTCATTGCGACGTGGTGGCCGCCGGACATGTCACCGTCAGACACATGATGATATTGAAGAATCGGGGGCAGAAGACCACCGGTGTTGACAAACTGCGCAAAAGCTGCAAACATGTTTCCAACCAGCTCTTCGTACACAACAGTGTCCACGTCCACGCTCACTCTGGTCAGAACGGATAACGGGAGCCTGATGACTTGGTATGCTTTGTAAAGAGCCTGACTTACCAGTTCCAGTCCAAATGCTTCAGTTGAGGTCAGCCACAAGGACATCTCATATAGACGCTCCACCATTAAGTAAGTGCTGTTGGTTTCCAGGAAGTGCTCCATGGCCCGGTAGACCACAGGCGAACATCCAAAAACCCTTGTATCGATAATCAGTTTAATTATCTCTCCCATTGTGTCAGCAAGAAGGGCCAAATTAACTTCAGAAGCATTTCCTGACAGCATGGGGAAAATGTCATTAAAAGTGATGTTTGCAGAGGTTAGGAAGATCATTGCCGCTTCTTCAATGAGCTGCTGGGATGAGCTGCTGCTTTCAGTGAGGTGTAAATTGTCCAGAATGTGGCTCATTGCTTTGAATGCAGCTTCAGTGTAGGGCTGAAGGAAAGGAGCTACAAGAAGTAATTCATCTGATAGCTGCTTAATGGCAGTCAAACTGTGGAAACAACAAAATCGATAAATCAGGCTTTTTTGAAATATGCATTACAAAAAAAAATTCTCTTAAAACAATGTATCAAGACCTTTGTTTTATTCTAATTATTTACAGCAATGATCCCAACATCTATACTTTTTAGATTTGGAAGAAAAACTATTTTCCAGTCACTCCCTTTATCCTCAGGAAGAGATTGAAGATCGATAACTCATGTAGTTACACCTGTTTGATTCCCCCAGGATAATCAGAGCATGATCCTTATTCCTGTGCCTGGCTCATTAATGGTGCTGACATAAAACGAAAAATCAATTTAAAGAGAAGAAGTAGGCCCAATCATGGGCTAAGCTACTGTCTATTCAGAACTGCCTGTTTTCAGGCAGACCAGCGTTAAATTAATCAATTTGAATGCAAATGTGACCACTTCAGCGCCTTTGTGTAATTATGTATGAATCAAATAGGTTTCACTGGTGCTTTGTGGATAATGTGGTCACAGCAAATTAAGTATTAGGTTCATGGCAAGTTCATGTAAGCTGCAGGTGAAGTTGTCTCAGTAGGCTTGTACTTTAAACAGATCTCAATGGTTTCTTTTTTTGCTGCTGAACACCAGATATTTAATGGGCTGCAAAGAGGCCACGGATGTCTTGATCTGATCCCAGGTTTCAGCTCGGAGTCCTGGATCCTTGTACTGTTAAATATTCTTTATCAGGATTTTTTGACACAAACTTCTCCCCGCAGTCCTGTGACATCACACATAACACTTTAACAAAATAAGGAAAGATGTAAATATGTGGTTAAAAGATATTCACCCCCTTAAATATCCCATAAATAATACCACCATAGTCACAATTTGCTTGTCTTTTAAAAAAAACTTTCAATGTAGAACTTATTTGCTATTGCAGAGTTCAGTGACTGTAACATACAGTCAGACACATCTTTAGAAACGGTAAACATTGTAGGTGACGTGGTACAAAGGAAAAATTACAGCCTCTATTTCACTTGAACTAACCCATGTTGGGGAAGCATATTGAAGCAAATCTATGGAAAACCTAGTTGGAACAAAATATCTGACATTGTAAGCACAAAATGGAATATGAGAAATAACGGGAGACAGGCCGTATCCGGGATGTGGCGAGGGAGTGAACTGTAACACTGATGAAATGTATGTAGTAAGCTGCTAAGTTGTTGTTAATAAGTATTAATTTATTACTTTCAATGGAGAGTTGCACTGGGATTCTGTATTGGATAATGACTCCCCTTAATAACTCACTTTGGTGTCTGATGCAAAAAAAACAATAAATTTCTAATCAAAGTGGCAACTTTCACAGAATTCCCTATTTGTATGTTCTGGATATGCATGAAAAAAAAAGGGGAAAAAAAGCAAAATTATAGTTTGAGGTCTTATTCTCATTATACATATGTTTTTTACTTTTTCGCTAGTTAAGTTTTCATCAATGGAAAATAGTTTTGGTTTTCTTCGATTTTAAACAGACTGCTAGTTCAATTTGATATGATTTACTGTCAGAAAAGGTCTTAAAAAGCTTCATTAGCATCGCCAGATTCAACACTAAGACATTGTTCAACGATGTCCTTCTTTGATGGCTTTTAAATTAGAGCATATCGTGTTAGGAACAACATAATCCAGTTGTGGCTGACCTGCTTTGCAACTGCATGTCCTGAAGCAGCTTGTACCAGTACATCTCTTCCTCATAGCTCGAATGCAGGCCTGTCAGCTGGGGGAGCTGGCTGGAGACAGTCATGATGAACTGTTCTATCACATCTGTGCGGTTAATGCTGACTTGATAGAGAGACTGTAATATTGTGACAATCCTGCCAGCTGCAAAGCTCACACTTATTGGTTCCATGCCCATGTGCTGTATAGAAAACAAGCAGGAGAAAAAGACTGTAAAAAGGGAGGCCATTTGTTTTCTGAGTGACAACACTGCCATCAAGTGTTGAAAAGCCTTTTTTACAACAACTTTTGCAGTGTGCATTTTTAATTTGCCATTCTTACACTCACACTCATGTTCAGGTAGGAAAACTCATTAACTGCGGCTGCATAAATTTCCACAAAAGGCAGCAGGCTGGTGTCACACCACACAGAAAACGTGGAAACGTATACGCCTGCTGCCTCTCCAACAGGCTCCCATGCTTTAAGGATCTTGCTGCAGTTCAGTGTGCAACTTGGCTATGAGAGAAACATATCATATTTTATACATGTTCAATATAATAACCAGCTGAAAGAAAATAAAAAAGGACATAATGCTCAAAGAACATAGAACAAAGCACAGATAAAATGAGAATAACTCCACCACAGATAACTATTTTCTTCCTCTGTTGTTGCTGTGACACGCAGTTTATAAATTACAAACAAGGAAGTATTATGGAGTTTCTGCCTTGTCTACACTGTGGGGGTATTGACGTGTTTTGCAAAATAAGACAGAGGTATTTGCTCTATACCATACTGGTTTTATCATGGCAGGCAATAATTAGTATGTAATTCTTAACAGTCATTTTGTGGCCATCTTGTACCCAATGCAAATGTACCCAATTTTATTCAGGTACAAAATGTTGAAAATGGTCATGTGCAAAGTTCATAACAACCACGCATCACCCTATAACAGTCAAAAAATGACTTTTTGTACCCTAATTAACAACTACCCAGAAATATAAACGATCCATTTATTGTGTACGATAGGAAAATGTGGGCAAAAGATTCCAATAAACAGCAGTTTGAGGCTAATGGTTACTTTTGCTTGATTAGAGGTACTTGCATGTTTGCTATACTTTAATGAGAGTTATACAAAGCTTTTATAATATAATTGAATTTAAATCAATACTAGAAAGAGCTGTTCCCGCGAACTAGCTGTAGAGAATGCTAAATACTTAAAGGAATTGGCAGAAACTGCCCGAGAAAGCGGAAAAAAATGAAAACGTAGTATCATTAAGCTGAAGAAAACGCTGAAGAAAACTCCGAAATGTGGAAATTATGCTGAAGTTACATGATACTGAAGTGGTAAGAGCTGAAAAAAGTTGAAGTTTTTGAAGGATTTTAAGAATCTGACATTCATTTTCAATGAGAAAAAAAAGTCACAAAAAGTTGAATAACTTAAAAAGTTGAAAAGATAACACCAAAAATCATAGCTGGAATGTCCAAAACAAGCTAACGATTTGATACCTTAATTGTTGAAATCGGTTGAAGACTGTTAAACGAGTTAAGTGCCGAAAAACGGCGGAATAATAATAATAGAGAAACAGGAAAACAATAGAATGCTACAATGCATTCTCAACAAATATTGTGCTATTTGAGCATTATTATGACCATTCATCTGTAAACATACAGAAAATCTGTAACTCTGAGCCAGGAAAGCTATGGTTGCTTATCTGAATCCTTTGAATTTATTAGAATATCATTTACTCTGCTTAGAATAAAAAGAATCGTTGCCTTTTTATTTTCTTCCTTGATCCCAGTTTTTAGTTTTTAAAGTCATGGTTTGAAGCATTTTATCTATTCTTTAAAGTGAGGCTTTTGGGTTTTTGTTGCTTAGAACATAGGCTTTACAGTATATCTTTGTTTTTTCAAACATTGCTTTAAAATACATTTAGGTAAAGTATCAGAAAGGGCAGACGATGTTATTTAAACAGTGTGAATTTATATGCACAAGCCTTTTACAAGAACTTATTTGGGAAGTTACATTTGTAAAGATAAAAGGTTTCTGTCTCAGCTACATTTCCTCAGTACCTTGAGTCCACCACATTGTGGTACTTTTAATAAATGTGGTTCAAACAATGTACAAAGCCAACAGCAATTGATAACATTATATTACCCTTGTTGTGCTTCAGACAGAATCTGACACTGAAAAGCTCTCATTATAAATTATACCTTTCTTGTTTCTTGTAAAACAATATCAAAATCTGTCAGATGAATAAAAACACTTTCAAAATTGGACTTTTTATCTACAGAGTGGATTTTTTTTCTCACAAATACTTAGGACATGAATAATTTATTTATGTTATCAGTTGGTCATTCAGGTTGTTTAACAATAAAGTCATACACACAATGCGGTGAGACAGAGGTAAATAAATGTGCTATAGCCTATTCAGGCTGGTTGAACAAAAAAAAAGCTTTGCTGCATTATTCAGATGTTTGCAAACTGTTGACAAAATGACGCATGAAACACTGATGATAGACAGCTCTTGATAAGTACAGCAATGCATGACAGATGATGTGATAACTCTGTTTTCCAACTCAGAAACAAACATGCAGAACAATGCAACAAAAGGAAAGCCTGCAATGTATTGTGAAGAAATGGAAAAATCGCACTGACTTACCTGCTGGGCTAGTTCGAGTGTCCTTTCAATGGCAAGCTGAATTCCCACTGTGAGCTCAGTCATGTTGAGTTGACTGGTGTTCAGAGCCAATCCAATGTCTGTCATCAGAGTCGTCAGTGGCGTCAGAAGATTTAGTATTAATACTGAAAGAAAAGAAAAAGTGAGACTGGCCACTGAGAATTACCTGAATAAGCTGAAAGCAAAAATGTAATTTGATGCATTTCTTGTAATTTAATAAGTATCAGACATAACTGAGTTACACTTATGCATTTATTGAGAATAAGCTCCATTTTTTATAATTCTGTTGGATAAAAAACTGCCACCTCTGCTTCACTACCTACATCACATACACTTCAACATGTAAAATTTCTTAGGATGAACCAAAACGAAGCCGGCAAAAAATATATAATTGGCTAGTCAGATAAAACAGCACAGACAACAGGACAGTAAAACAGAAAAAGACTCACCAGTACATTTTTTTATTGTATCTATGTAGATGTGCATATGCTTTTAAATCTATACAGATCTACAGATCAGACAATTAAAAATTTGTACAATTTAATACACTCATAGAAATATACACAATTACTAGTCTGCATGGCATTCATTGAGGCATTCATTCATACTTTTTTTTTTGGCAGAAGTATTGTAATAATGTATTTTCTCTGTCTTTGTAGAGGTAATAACCTTAATTTAACAAACTCTAAATTAGGAAAATATGCTAGAGTAGATAGAGAGGCTGGAAGGGCCTGTTTAGCTTTTTGAATTAAGCACACATCTAAAATAACAAATGAGGCCTTGAGGCAGCATTGCATGCTCTTGGTACAATTGAAATTGTGTGTGTATGTCTCTTAGTGTTCTCACCATTCTCTGCTTGCATGTTGTTCCCGAGAGTTTCAAGGATTTTTTCAGAAACAGGCAAAACAGATGAGATGTCGTTCCAAAGTTCTTCTCCTTCAAAAGTTGACAGCAGAGTTTCTAGTATTTGTTTTAGTCTGGTGAAGAAGAAAATACAATTTAGTTTATGGCAGTCACATGAAACTATTGAATAATAAATACAAACATGTATAGTCTGGAGCAATCAACTTTAAGAGTGTTGTTTAAAGATGCTTTTAAAGAGTATGTATTTATATGTATAATTGCTGTAAATAATTGAACTTACTTGTTCCATGTGTCTTGGCTTGCATTCCGAGTTATCACCTGTTCCAAAACAGGAACAAGAAGGTTCAAATTGTCTACAGATGTTGAAGGTGGACCTCCCATCACAAACTGCACAAACATCCCCACAAGTCTGGCCAACTGTTGAAAAATATATACACAATAAGCCATGCCTTTATTATAATCTTGTTGCAAAAGGTTCTCACACTACATGAGTTAGAGTACAGAATACCTTGCCAAAAAGATCTGGTAAAGTTTCTGTAGATGCACCCTCAAAACTTTCCCAGAGACTCATGTTGCCTGAAATTACAAGATCTCAACATGTAAACACAAAGTGCTCTTACAACTGAAAAACTCAGTGTTATTTACTACTTTTTTGGAATAACAGCCCATGTGATGCCAATGTCACAGCATAAGATTTGCATAGGAATTTAATATGGTGTCCCCCTTCCAGTTACACTAAGAAACTGACTTACCAGGGTTCAAGATGAAGTCAGTGATCCTTGTGAGGACAGAGATGTAGTGTTGTGCTGTGCTGTTTGGAGGCAGGAGGCTCTCAATGGTTTTCATCTCATTCAAAATTCTTAAAAACAAAACAAAACCAAAAGAATCAACAACATTGTTTTGTTGTCTCTCCTAAAAAGGTTAAAACTTTTTTTTTAATTCTGTTTTGTCTTTTACATTTTACCACCAGAAAAAATGTGACATGACACATCCTGTCCATAATGTATGTTCTGGATATGCATGAAAAAAGGTTTAAAAACTTAAGGTTTCTGAACAGTAGAAATGCATGTCTGATTTATATTTGTTAAAACATAAAATACAGGGTAATAGCAATATAGAGAACAACAAAAGAGAATATTCATAAGCTGTGGACCAAAAATTTAACTCATTGGTTAGATTTGAGTTTTTGTGCTCGAGTTTGTTATTTGTCTTACTTTACTATTATGATCAATTGAAATTGTTTGACATGCCAATTATTTATTTTATGATAGTAAATATTATATACTATCATAATCTATTGTAAGGAAATGTGTATATGAATTAATTAGGTTTGGTTTGATCAGGGGTCATTATTATTTCAGATTTTATGACAAACGTTAAACTAGACTAAATACGGATAATAACCAAAAATTAATGGGAAAGTGGGTCATACAAAGGTGAAAGGTGAAATAAGATCTGAACATTTCAATTTGTATTTGCTTAAATGTTTATAATTCATAATAATTCCTGTAAAATATATTAGAACAAAATAAGGGTCTGAATTGACAAATGGATAAACTCACTCTGCAGTTCTTTTAAAGAGAAAAAAGAAGATATTAATTCTATCTATGATTTACTTTATTTGATGACATGAATGCACTAGATTTTAAAATCAAGATTTTGTAGTTTCTGGTTAATTTCTTTGTATTTATTTGTTTATTTATTTTTTACTGTAAATGCTGTATTATCATTTTACTTCATGAGAATTATCACAATTAGCACTACTACTCACATTTGATTCCACTGATCTGGCCCGCTGATTGTAGATGCACCCTCAAAGTATGTAATGAGGAGTTTGACAACTGGAAGCAGATATTCTTTATAGTGTCCTGGTATTGTGTGTTGGATAACTTTCTCAACTCTCTCAAGGATGTGTAGGGAGATGTTCCGTGATGAAGCAAAACTCATGTTTTGCTTTATAATTAGAGTTATAGAACCTTCCACAATTCCAAGAATATTCTGCTGTACAGCGGGTGAAAAGATGCATTGGATTGGGCTTGGAATTAGCATGGCTCTGTGGGTGGCAGTTAGAACCGCGGCTATAAAGTGATCGCTCTGTAAGCCACAAGGTTGCTCTGCCACTATTATGATGTTGCTGAGAGACTCTGTGATGTTGGTTATAAACGAGAGGTATGCCATTTGATCCTTATTAAGCAAATGAGCCATTGAGTGGAGCAAAAAATTTAGGTCTCTCACAGGGGTAGACAATATGGAAGAAGAGTTTTCCCATTGGAGCATACTAGTCAGGAGCGATGGGATGTTTGGCTGTTTTATCCATTTTTCAATGAGGTCAAGGTAGAGGCTGATTTGATGCTCAATGTACTGCAGGTGCTCTAACCCTGGAATATCCTGAAGCTCCATAATGGTATTTATGTAGTCCAGTAGATGCTGAATCATCTCAATTGCTGTCTGTCCAATTACACTTAAGTCTGAACCATTCAATGGGTGCTGGATGCTGTCCAGCAGAAACTCTGTCTTTTCACTGACAAAAATTGAGAATTTAATCTGAGCCTGCTGAGTTGCCACTTGAATCCTTGTGATGTGGAAAAATTCACGTAGGAACCCTGAGACTGAACTGTTGCTGGTAATCATTTCCAACCTCTTCAAATACCAATCCACAAGCTCCAGGAAGACTTTCTGTGCATGCAGTGGGTTCTCTATCAAGGTGGTATTTAAGCGGTCAAAAGGTTGTGTGTCAGTGACCAGCTGTATTATTTGCTCCACCACTGTGATTTCATTTGTGAGCTCTGAACTGTTATGTTGGTTAAGTTGAAGCATCATCTTGATATTGGTTAGGATGGCCTCCAACGTTTGCTTGACAGCCATGTTAGGATCTGAACTGAAGTCCATCTCAAGAGTTTCATTGACAACAACAGAGATGAAAGAGAGGTGGTTTGTATCATTTTGGAGAGCTGGTATGTTTGTTAGAAAACTGGTAACACCATTTATCAATCCAAAAATACAGTCTGGTTTCAGGCTACTCTCTGGTTCAGAACACCTCTTGTCAAAGTGAGTGAAAATATCCAACATCTTTACCATCAGATGATTCAGGCTGGAAGCTCCAACAAGTGTTTCAATTTCATGCAGATCCACAATGGTTAGGTTTACCTGATTTAAAACATCCTGGACACTACCTTGTGTAACATTTTGCATCTCTGTAACTAATTTCATGAAATTAATTATCTGTTTAAATGTTTCTACATGGGCTGCATCATTTGGTGACAACATAAGTGAGAAGAATATTGTGGCAAGCTCCTCCTGCTCCTGGCTCCAGGGGACAGTGTTGGATGGTGTTATTGCTATAGTGACATCTCCACTTGCTGCTAGCATTAACTCAATTATATTGCTCAGTAAATCAAAGATTCCTGTAATCCCTTCCAAGCAGTTATCGCCTTTTACACATGTGGGGACTTGCTGTTGCAGAGCTTTAAAACCTTGCAGAAAGTATGTAGCATTTTTTTGGACATTGGGTGGCAGGAATGCCACGAACCTCTGTATGATAAGATCCTGGGCAACATCTGGTCCAACCTGAGAGAGGCCCAGGGGGTTTCCAGGGTCAATCAGGTTAAGAAAGTCTATAAAGACTTCCTGAATATCAGTGATGTGAGCAACAGATAGTTGACTATTAGAAGACACAAGATGTTCAAATTTTTGCAAACTGAAAAGAGAGGTTATAATTTTTTGAAGCTGGCGCAGGTATCCAAGAATTAAATTAGTTGGATCACTATCTGGAGAATCAATTAGGCTTTTCAGAAGCTCCATGGCATCAAGGACTGCTTTATCAAAGGTCTGGTTGGTGAAACCAAGAAGTCCCTCTTTGAGATAGGCCACATCTTCAGGGTTTATGGAAGCTGAATATGTTAGCAGACCATGTGTCAAAATGTTGGAAAATGAAAGTGTCACATTACCCTCCAAGGGTAGGTACTCCATGATCAACTGCTGCAGTCCTTTCATTGCTAAATCTGCCTCACTAAAGGTAAATAGTTGGGTGTTGAGCCTGAGTATCTGCAAGAATGCATCAAGCACTGTGGATGAATTAGCTGGTGCTTCACTGAAAAGAAGAGGCTGGAGTGGTTTAAGACCTGCATATTCTAGCAAATCACTCATCAGGGGATATAGGATGGCAGGGTCTGAGATTTTTTCATCAGACAGGAGAGTCACTTTTTCGACAAAGTGATCCAAATTCAGAATCAACCTAATCAGGTAGGCAGAGAGTGCTTCCCCCCCTTCGATCTCTTCTTTTAAATATGTGGATGTCAGATTTTTGTAGATTTCTCCATAAACATGCTGCAGCAGACTCACTGTTCCTCTTAAAGCACTAGAAGTGTTGGACAAAAAAACAAACAAAAAAAAAACAAAAACACAATGAGCAATGTTTAAGCAACAACAACAACCTTGTTAAAACAAGAAATCAGAATAAAACCCAAAAATCAAAACGAGTCCCCAAAGAGACAAATTCCGCACATCATTATCACCTAAAATGAATATAAGACTTACTTCACCAGAACATCTTCAGTTGGTGATGCCACAGCTTCTTTTACTGCTTTAACAAACTCTGACCACTCCAGATCTGAGTCACAATGAAGGGCCATTGAGTGGGCATTAACACAGCCTGAAATAAAAGAAAGAATAAACTAATTTAAAACAACATATGTCTATTTTTATTATTGTTTTTGTAGAACATATGTTCAATATTTAGTAAAATCATCCTGGTTCCCTACAAAGATGATTTAGTTTAAAAGTACTGATATCCCTGGTAGATTGAAACTTTATGTTTGGGAACACATTTGGTCTCAATGATGTCCTGTCTCATGACTTACTTAAAAAGTAGATCAAAAGCATAGAAACACTTATATAGAGTCCGTAAGAGCCATCCACGACATTTCAGTGATTCACATGATTTTTAAAAAAAAATTTTTCCTGGAGGGTGTATTTTTTTATGAATACCTTTGAAACTGTTCTATTAGATTTATGTTTGGACAGGTTTGCTCACATTTCAAAATTTTAATATTCATCCCAAATTGATGGTGAACCTAAACAATTCCATTCAAGCAAATAATACCGCTTTCTGCACAGTGTGTGTTACTGAGTTCTATTACAGTGACTGAAACCGTTATTGCATACAGGACATAGGCACAAATGGCTACTGTCTTTCATCGTGCTTCTTGAAAACACAACATAAAATATGGAAGACACAAGAAAAGCAGCTAGACTCACAGTTGAGTGCCTCTTGTTTTACACCAGGTCTGTATTTCAAAATCCAGTTGATAATGTTGAAGTAATTCTTCATGTCGGGCCACAGATCGCTCTCCTCAAGCTCTTCTCCAAGGTTTTCCAATGACATGAAGAGACTGCATGAAAAAAAAGCAAAGGTTTGTTCACATGTTCCCTTGTAAACATAAAACAGCAAATTATGACAGGGGAAATATGTCACAAACAATTGTGGAAATTTGCACTATATGTTTTTTTTTTGTTTTTTTTTATTATGTTAAAGTAGCATCTGAGTTTATCAGTTTGGAGAAAAAAATACAGTTTTTGGGCACAGTATCATAACAGATGATATGTTTTTTTAAATATTTTTAGAGCAGCAAAAACGGAATCTCTAAAAGTACAGGGACAAAACAATGTAAAGACCTTTCTTGAAGAGTCTCAATGAAGTCATGTGTTTGGTGGCCAGGGTTCCAGTTCAGCCAGTAGTCGTAGCCCAGCTGATTTATCAGTCCATGCAAAGATTCTCCAAATTGGATGCTGGCATTGTACAAGTTGTTCCACTCAGAGAGCATCATTGGAAGTGTTAGGTTGAAGTGTGCTTTGCATGTGAAGATCTCAATCACTTCTTCTGCCTGAAGGTAAAACATAAACTTTATTTAAAAAATTATATTTATGAATGTATTGTCACTGTTATGAGAACAAAGTAATTACATTTAGGCATCACCTGAATGTAAGCATAGGGTAGGGTATGTAAATAGTACAGGTGCAATAGCGCAAAGTGCATTAAAAGAAGAAGAGTAATAGTTTGACCTATAACAATCAGACAAATTTAATGTATTATTCAAAGGCATACTGTTCCTTTTTTGATGTAGGAGAATCAAAAGTTCACTGTCATTGTGGAGTGATTATTTAGGCGGTAGGGGTTACAGACGGGAAATGACTGTTTAGCAGTCTTACGGCATGAGGATGCAGACTGATCCCCATCCTTTTGGTTGTGGCCCGGATGAACAAAACATTAAACAATAAATGTTGCACATGGGCCTCAAATCTAACTTACCCAATCAATCAAACAAAACAGAATAATGCAAATCATTTTCTAGACTTTCAAAACCCCTGAGTGACCTTTACCGTTTCTATCACCGGGTTCCAGTCCATCAGCAAAGTTTTCTTCAGTTCATGAATGTTTTGGCAGAACATAGATCTCCAGACTTCCACCTTTACTGTCTTGGAGGACAACAGCCACTCGAATGGCTCAAGAAGTTCATCACATTCTTCACACTCCACCACCTACGTATGAAAATAAAAGTATGTTGCAGGGTAAATATTTACAATTTTGTATGACAGGGAGCTAATTACTAAATAAAAAATAAAGCATTGTTAGTAATCTAGCCTAGGTTAAGAAGTAAAAGTAAAAACAGCTGTAATGGACATTTAGACATTTAGCCTCATTTAAATTTTAGAATAAACTATGTCAAATTAAAACAGCATTATCGTACCTCCTCAATGACCTCCACCACGCTGTCTATTACCCGGCTGAACCAAGCTGCTGCCTCAGACTGGTTTGTTTGCAAAATGTGATAGGTCATTTGGAGGTTTTGTGCATCTTCCAGGACATTGCTCATCACTCCTGTAATTGTAGACAACAGACATACAAAAATGAGACAAATACAAGATTGACAAGTATTTAATAGGTATTTATGCTTAAAAATAGGATAACCAAAAACCCTTCGCTATGGTTCTGTTTTTCATTTCATTTTTGTAATACATATAAGATCTAGAATAACCTTTTGGATCAGGATTAACTTTCCTTTCTCAGTCCCCAGAGAAAGGGTGTATCGCCGTATAATTTAGCTCTTAGTTATTCAGCAAAAAACCTATAAAGTACATGCTATTCTGAAATGCAGTAAATTATAAAGGTCCTAAGTATTATAATAAATGTGTTAATATTTTACTAATCTGAACCGGACAATTTTCCCTTGATCAGTCCATAACACTTTGTATCATGCAGTGAGATAAATAAGTCAAGATCATCTTGAATTTAAACTTCCTTCATGTTGTTTTGGATTTTAGACTTGTATTTATACAACAGAATTTACTGTAAACAATTCTCTTGTATGTGTTTTAGGCTTAAGAAGAAACTGAATTGATCAAAAGCTGAGCTTAAATCATTGTTTTGGTGCAACTTAATGTATCACCATTCAACAGTGAAGGTTGAAGAACAGTATGTAAAAAAGACAACATGAGTTTGTTGTTATTTCTACAGCATCTGTCTTGCTATAAACACATTTTGTTTGTAGTCTTACGTTGTACAGCACCCAAAGTCACTCTTGTTGCCTTCATGGACCGGAAGGCGGTTTTCAGAGCTGTTTGAATAAACATATCCACCTCAGGATCAATCTTTGCGATCTCCAGCAGTGCTCGACTGACTCCCAAAAACCTGCCAAAGTCGCAAAGTCGGACTCATTAATGAGGGTAAACATGGGAAGTTTCTTTCTTTTTTTTTTACAGATATGTAACTGGAAAGCATGATTTACCCAAGAAGTAGTTACAAGGTTACAAGATTGAGAGGAAAGAAAAGCTTGAATCTTCATTGTGTTTGTGTTTAAAAACAAGGCTGTAAATGTAAACATCTTTTTCTTGGGATGAAACGTTTAAACAACAGGAATACATAACAACAATCAACCTCTATGAGTTCTATAGCTGTAAACCTTGTGATTTTTGAAATGTTAAGTATTAGATCTTGATAAATCTTAAGATCAATAGATGTGAAGAAGACATGTCCCTGAACTTACAGCTGTGCCTCATCACTTTGAGGTTCTTCATCTATGTTCCGACTTGATTTGGGTACTTCCCCTTTCCCTGAGTTTGAAACTCCCATCAGCATTTGCACCAGTCCTCTCACAAAAGACACGTCATCTGCTGCCACATGCTTAGTCCATGCCAGGAAAACCTAATGTTTAAATAGTTAATAAAAAATAAAACAGATTTGATCAGATCTGGACAGATTTTTTTTTTTCAACTTACCTAGATCATAGTCAGACATTACAGTATTGTTCCACCTACTCAGTTTATTATTCACAACTGATTCCATTCTTGTTTACAGCTCAGAATGTAAAGGTTGAAAAGATTCACAGACAATACCTTAACCTGTAATTTTTTTTACTTTCAAGCAGCTGGCAGCAAAGTTTAAAGTGTTAGATCATCACAAGCCATCACAAGTTTACCCCGAGACCAACTTAAAACAGTAAAACAGGAGCTGGCAGTGGAGAATAATTACTAAACTGTGTGTGTGTGTGTTTGGTGTGTGTGTGTGTGTGTGTGTGTGTGTGTGTAGGGGGGTTGTATTACATGAGGACAGTTTTAAGTAAACTTGAATTCAAGTTTGACTATATCAAAACATAACAAGCACAAAGGTTACCTGGTAGCAATTATATATATATATATATATATATATATATATATATATATATATATATATATATATATATATATATACACAATACTTTAAGTATAAAATGTGTTTGCTAACATCTTGTAAACATGTATATTCCCATGACTGCCAATTAAAAGCTAAATAACTTCCCTCAAGCTTCCCGGAGATGCTTGGTGCCTTTTACATACCACTGGATGTATTTAGAAAAATGACACAGCAAAAAGAAAGGGTGGGGACAAACAGACAAATACAGCAACAACAGAATCAATGTGGATGTCTGAAACTAAGTTTGTTTTTATATTGCGATTTAAAATACCACCGTACCTCTTTGGCCACCTTTTGAGGACAAATCCAATGCAGAAGCATGTCCATTGTGCCTGTGCTACATGCTGCTGTTAACCACATTGTGTTGTTGCTATTGTCACACAAGCAGGAGCGGACCACGTCTTTGTCCCACATTAGCCCTACAGCCTATAAAACAAAGTACAATTGTTGTATCTATCATTTGTTTATCCAGAGATGACAATACAGATTATATCCAGACAGCAAACACGTCAAGTTCCAGGAACTCAGCCAAAACCTGTACTGTGAGTTTAACACGCTTCCTGCTTATACTGTGATTGCTTAATTTAGTCTTCAAGGTAAAAGTCACAGAACAGGATTACTACTGAAGGAAAGGATGTTAAGACAAAAGAGGAAGCCAATTGCATAAAGTCACAGGTGTATTGTTTACCTGGTGCAGGGGTATGTGAACCTCCTGTAGAATTCCTTTTACAAAGTCACTAACTGAGTCATCCCTTAACTCGACAATGTCTCCCAAGGTTACCGAAACATCTACAGGGATTAAAATCCCGCATTAGCATGAATGTTCGAAACATTTCCGAAGCTTCTTTTCAAACAGTATAACAATATGTGTTTTACCTTTTCCGGGCCAGTTCTGGATGTAATGGATAATGGCAACACCTTCATCAAGTACTCGACGGATCTGGCAGAGTAAGTCAGCGGTTTCAGGGAAGGTGGTTTGGATGAAACTCAACAGGCTTAATAGAGTTTAAGAAAATACAAAACAGTGAGCAATTATCCAACATATATAATAAATAAACAAATGAATGAAGAGGTAAATACTGTACTATTCTATACTAAGAAACCTCTTGTTTCATGTAAACCTTCATACAATGTTTATATAAAGTTATTTTTTGCATTTTCCATCAGTGAAATAATTTTACCTTTTAAAGTTTGCAATAAAGGTTTCTGTGTTGTTCAGCGTGTCTTCAAGAGAACTGGAAGTGAAGAGCGGGGGAAGGGCTAGAAGGGTTTCCCACACTGAAGTCTCATTTTGCATTTGATCAAAAAACATCACTGCCCCTCCTGAAAACATCATTAACTCCTCTGGTCTAGTCAACATCAGATCGGTCAGTACCTGAGAACAATAGAAAACGTCTGAGCTGCTATTTACAACTGATTAAAGGGGCGATTTGTCATCTAATGTTTAAGAAGTTGTACAAAAGAGATAGAAAGGATCAGCGCCATCACAGAGTCATCAAATCTAAAAGCTAACATATATAAAGTTAAGACAGTTTAAACGTGACACAATGAAACATACCTTGTCCAGTGTTTGAAGTGTGGTTTCTAACACTGTGCTGTTGGAGTGGCAGAAAGTGACCATAGCATAGCTGACTGAGTCAGGTGAAGTCTGGTTTATCCAAGGAAGTGTAACAGTGCAGAGAGCCTTCTTAAAAATGTCAACTGACTCCAGAATTTGTTTCATGCTCTCCTGCAAGAACCAGGTTGGAATTCACAATAGACAGACAGGCATCCATTAGAAAAGGGGTATTCCAGTCACTTAGTACATCTATCTTTAACTTTGGATTGATGAATTAAAATTAACTGGGGTATAAAAAAAAATATGTGTTGCACTTTTTTTCTAACTTTTAAGTGTATATGTTTATCTACAGCACAACAACAAAACGTCTTCAAAAGACTCAACTAAAATCAGAGTTAGGATGAAATGTTATGTTCTTAGCTATGTTTAAAATAGCTTTAATCTGTGTGATCTTTCATGTATCGTATCTTTCTGTGTATGTATCCCTCTTTTATTGTTCCTGCCATCACACTTGTCGACACACACCTGATCAGGGAACAGGGAGGTATTGAGGTCTCTCATGAAAGAAACATCTGTATAGTTTGCCTGCTTAGATGAACCTGAAATATAAACACACAATGAAAGTAGTTGAAATCAATGCAATATTTGTGTAAGTGGCTCTTTACCAAGTTTTACATAAAACCTTTAATTGTAATAGGTAATTCCTCTCAATGCAACACAGGAAATACAGAGTAGAACTAATTGTAAGAAATGTAGTAACATACCAACAAGGTTTTCCATGAACTTAACCAACGCTGCAGGGTCGTTTTGAGCATCAGTGGGGAAAGCCTGGCTGAAAAACTCCTTTCCTTGCATCAGACTTGCCAGTGGAGATTGTTTTGATAAAGGAGCAGACCTGTGATATAAATACGGAACAATTTTTATACTTTTAAACATTTTGTCTAGTATTGTTTTACAAAATAGACTAAAATACATTTGAATTTGTTTTTAGATAACTCAAAGAGTAGAACAAATAGACACATTAACATGTAGATAAGTAGGCTGAAATCTTAATCATCTGGACTAAAGTTGAAAGATGGTGTTCATTTTAGTTTTAGAAACCTCAAATGTTGTTTATCTTGACAGAAGTATCATAATTACCAACTATAAAAAATTATTAATAAGGAAAATAGAGAGAACCATTTATTCAGTTCTTTTGTTGAATTTAAGGGATTTTTTGACACATGGTAATTGCTGTTATCCAATAGAGATACATGTTTTATTCCATGCTAAATATGTATCATCATCATCATCAATAGTCAAATTTTCTTACTTTTTAACTGCAAATTGTCTTTTTTTTTAACCCCAAGCTTTTTAGCTCATTATTTTATTTGTAACTGGTCTGCTTTGTCATCGTTGACATTAGCTTATCTAAAACACTTTCTGCTGTTGTCCTTGTTTTATATGAAAAGACAGAGAATAAATACATTTTTAAAGAACATTTTAAAGAAGGATCTGTTTTTTACTGACTATTCTGTGTGGGCTATGAATGGAACCACAAACGGAGTTATCAGCGAGTCATATAAAATAGAGAAAAAACATAGTGTTAGGCCAGGACCTTGGTAAAGTGTTGTACATGTAAACCTCTTCCACATAAGAAATTAGAAATCTATGGAAGACTATATCTGAATTTTTGAAGATGATATATCTTTAAAACCGGTTATTTTCGTTGTCAGATTCTCATCTAACTAGTTAACCATGTGTTGCAGCAGCATTTTAAGGCTGTCCTAAACAACAGTATAAAATTGGCCTTGATCTTTAATTTTGCATCAGATGGGACTTGGCATCAGCACATGCTTAATCCTAAGAAATCACAACTGATATTGGAGACATCCAATCTTAATCAGAACATCCCTAATTGATCCCATTGCATTGTTCTTTACTTAAACCTTGACCATGTCTTCTCATTAAAAACATTTTAATTTAGTATACAGTACATCTGCCCCGAAAATCCCCAATTTTGCTAAACAGATCTATCTTTTGTTGCCTACAGTCACCCACCTTAATATCGAGTTTTATTTAAGGCTCAATTTTGCAAAAAGACATTTCTCAGGAAGATCTACAACTACACTTATTAAATGGGGGTGGGGGTGCAGACTGAAAAACAATATATTTTGTTCATTTGCATTAAAAACAGTATTTAAGAGAATATCTTCCTAATGGCCTAATGTATTTATAAATCAAGAGCTAAGCTTATAGTAGACAACCTGAAAAACAACACAAACTGGTTATTCCACATGCTAACCTTCGGTCTCACTTTCAGCAAGCAACCTGGGAATATTTTCTACGTAGCGCATTATATAAAATATTCCTTTATGTAAAAGAGTCATTCACAGTTTAAAACAGAAATAATAATAAACCAGTCAAGCATTGCAACATGAAAAAAATGATCAGGGCCTATCGGTTTCTTTGACAAAACAAGATGAGTTTTTAGTAAAAGTAAAAAAAAGAATACTTGTAAAATGAAAATAATATGATAGACAGGTTACCTTCGTTCCCTTGATGACTTTGATGCAGTTGAGTGTGCAAGACGAGATGTGTTGTGGCATTTGCTGTCTGTGTTGCACAGGAGGGTCTGCAGAAAAGGGAAGAAGCCTGTGCTGGGTAGGTTCCGGGGTCCAACATAGCCTACACAAAAGTAAAGCAATTTATTTGGTTAGATGTAAATGTCTTTTAACAGAACCTTTAACAAAAAAATAAGAAACCAAGAGATTTATTTTTTAAGTTTCCTTTGGAGATAATATTTCATGAGTAACAATGTCATATAGGAATTTCTGAGAAGCTCTTTTAATATGTTCTAGGGAGAAAAAAGCTTCAGCTTTCATTGTCTGGGCTTTATCACTGCAAAACCAACACCCCCTTTTGTCAAGAACACAATCTTAGCTTTTGGTACAGTAGAAAACAAAAGAACGTGACGTGTGATGAAAGTCAAGATTAAGTTGCTGTCAAGCAGCTATTTCCAATAAATTCATGGAACTATGCTCTCCTGGTATTCATCTGAGTAGCTCACAGTGTTTGTTCAGTGATAATTGCAATGATTGTAAGAACTCACTGTATTGCCTAGAGAAAACCGGTGACCTCTGAAATACATCCATCCCATTAAATGTGAGAGCTTTTATAGACTTTTATCTGCCCACATTATGTATTATGTTCATAATCCCTTGAAACAAAAAAAATTATGGAAAAATATAAAACTTCATGAAAGACACATAAAAACAACAACAAATGTCACAGATTATTCATAGCATATGTAGTCTTTGTGTCAATTAATTTAAATGGCAAATGACAAATAAATTAGCATGTAATAATACTTCAACAGTACTTTATTCCTCACTGTTTGCTTTCATTTTATGTTTTATCTTGTAAATATTGCTATGAAATATGTCTGTAAGTTCTAAAGACCGCCCTGTCTATTTTCCTCAATAAAATAAACTGTATGGGATAAAACTCAAACACTGTACCACATTTCATGCAAATTAGCTTTAAGCAGGTTTTCATGCTGGGTTAATATATAACACAATTAAAAGGTTTTGCCAGGGATTTAGTCAGTTTGGCCATTGGAAAGAGTTTGGTTTCCAACTGGGTGGTGTGGCGTGTCAGAGTGCATGTTTCTACATTAACAAAACCTCCAATTGTTAAAATGTATTTTTTTTCTTTTTTTTATATTCATACCGACGGAGAAGATCAAGTTACAAGTGTGTGTTGGTATTGAGTATAATCTATTTTTAATAAACAAACAAAACAGAGTTAGATTATTGTTTGTGTGACAGAATGGATTAATTCTCAGTTGTGTATTTGGAGTTCATTTCCATTAAACATGACATGTAAGATGTAATTTACTTCAGTGGTGCCACTGTCCCTGACCTGGATGGCTTTTTAGAATGGATCTGGTGACCAAAACACTTGGTAATTTTCCCCTATTACCAGGAAAATTTGAACTATGGCTTCAGGTGGACACACCATAGAATGTCTGTGGCACTCCTTTACAGATACTCAAAGGGTTTAAAGAAGTAAAAGCATTCAAATGCCAAGTCAACAGTAACATAACAACCTTTATTCTAAAGAGGAGTTGGCGTTTGAGTTAATTCTTCATGAGTTTGAACTGATTAAATGTCAAACTATTCAAAGTTAAAATGTCTATCTAAAGTCCAACACTGATTGGGAGCTTAGTAATGAAGTCATGTATATTTTAAATCAGGTTTCTTAACTTAAACTGTTAAGTTGACTCCTTTTATTATCAATTTCTATAACTTAAACAATATATATATTTACTGTATCCCTGTATCCTTTTTTTAAAAGCTTGTATGTTTTCAAAACTGGTTACGCTTAAAAGGACATTTTAGATATAAGGTATATGTAAATGCAAATTTTAGCAAATACATTTTATTTTTGGGGAGTTAAAAATTAGTAATTTACATTTAAGAAAGCCCAGGAACAAAATACTGCTTCCTTCTCCTGCCTTTACATTAGTATGTTTTAAACTATCTCAATGTAATGACAGTTGCATTTCTGATGCCTTAATTTGTCTTGCTTGGATTCCTCTATCATTTTACATGCAGCAGTTTCATACTTACATGCATCTTTTACAATCGGAGGGAAGTGCTCACGGGTTACAGCGATAAGAATGAAGACAATCACAGGCCAGATGATGAGAACCATGGACCACAGCTACATTGTAAGACATTGTAGACATCAGTGATTATGATTAGTTATAATAATACTCACTTTTAGAATTATGTCTCATCTGACAGTTACATTGAAAATACTTTTGTTTTTGTTTGTTTTTCCCTAATAGGCTTCCACTACATTGTTAGGTCACCTACTGGCTGTCTGATGACTCCCAGTCCATTCTTCCAGAGAAGAAGTTTCAGGTGTCTGAAGAACGCCATTAGGTCAGGAAGACTGAAAAGGTTAATAAAAAACGTTTTACATAGTTCTGTAACATTTATGGGGACTTTAAACAAGGTGTGTGGTTCTTCTTTTTTCGGTCATAGCATAGTTATACCAAAGAACAACAATGGACAAATTATTTCTGGACTGAACTATAAAAAAAAATAATTTCCTTTATTAACTAGCTATGTGGTTTCAAACTTTGGTACAAGCTCCATTGTGACACTATCTTGAAATACTACCCAGGAGAGATTCTGGTATCAGTTGTATTTACATTCTGAAAAGTAATGTTAATTGGTTGTGGAATCTTACACTCCGTTTATTGACATCTTAAGTTGGAACTGGGATGTTACATCTAATTTACCATGTTTCATTTTTTTAAGTTCACAAACTATAGTAGTTGCCCATCCTCCTTGACCTCATTGCTAATGATCAGTTTGATAACAATATTTTCTTTTATAAAAATATACATATATGTTTTTTACTTTCCTTTATGAAATCAGCATTTGATTAGATACAAATAATCAGAAATATATACAGGCAGTAGTAGGTTCTATACTGTAGATTTAAGATCATGGGTGATTAAAAGTCTAACCTTTCCTCAAGGAAGGTAAACTAAAGGTTCCAAACTTTTAATAAATTTTTCTGAATTGGAACTTTTCAATTTCATAGTCACAAAATGTCCTTCCCAACAAACCACCATCATATATGTGAATTGTGTGGAAAACACAGGTGTGAGTTTATCCAGAAGTATCCTTTCAAACCGGAGTCCAGGGAAAGTTTAACAATTAGGGTTGTGAAAATGTTTCTAATTAGACACAATGGGGAGGGAAAAAATAGCCAAACAATGCAGCTGGCATCAGCCTCAGACACTTCATGTATGTAGAAAGTTCATTTGTCCTGGGTAAACGGCTGTCTCTTCCAGAGACTTTTTTTCACCCTTACTTGTAACTTGCTTTTATCACTATATAATGTAGAAAACAGGCTGATTATCAAATCCTACAATAAAGGCTTACATTAAAGAGATTTATGTATGAATCAGGAGTAAAATTGCATATGTTCATCTTCTTCCCACTCCTTTTCGAGCTAGAACTTTGACTATGTACGAACAGGGTACGTATTGAATAAAAACTGGAAAGGAGGTATTGAATAAAACCTTCTTGATTCTGTATATTTACTTAATAGCTTTTGGTATATGTGCAACTATGAGTCAGATCCTCTGAATTTAAGCGAGAAATTAACTTTTTGAGCTACATGACCATGGGCTTCAGCAATGACAGAAGAACTTTCTTTTACTAAACATTTATTTGCTTTATGATAACAACATTGTTTATTTAAAAAAATATAATTTTGACCTACCTGAATGCTGTTGTAATGTAAATTAGTTGAACTTTCCACTATCTTTGAGAAGTCCACGGGTTCATCAATGAGGACATCTTGGTGCAGGAGGTTAAAACCCCTAGCAGGATGTCCTTTCCATTAGTCTTTGTCTTAAGAAAACAGAAAATATCCCCCTAAAAACGGATTAAAAATAAATAAAAACTCAAAGCCTGAAACTTCGTCTCTGTGACTCGGCAGCGGTCACAGCAAGAGTAATGCTCACTTTATTAAACGCACCTAGTCCTCTTGAGAATGTTGAGCACCTCCTTTGTGCCAGTAAATCTGCGAAAGGGCGTGTTCTCTGACTGTACTCTAAACAAGGGGGGGAAAAAAACACAGGACTGCCTCGGACATTTATACCTGCCTCAGAAATAAGATGCCATTGAGGGACCGATTAAGTCAGTGTTTAGATGAGAATCAAGTAATTCTATAATATGGAATTTCAGAGCACTAGGTCATTAAGTTACGCATTAATAAATATTAGAGTATTTTCTTAAATGTTTTTACTTTTAAAAGTATTTACTTTTTATTTTACATCACAAAAGAGGGGAGTTACAAAGCGTTTAAAGCAATTCTGCATGATGTTAAAGATACCAAGGTGGTAGAACAGCATCAAATTACACACAATATTTTTGTCTCCAGAGGAATAAGTCATTACACGGGAGACTCACCAGGATAAACCTTCCTCTCTCATAGTTACGAAAACAGATACACAACATTAAATAACTATAAAATAACTGACCTAAATCAGAAATATCTTAGAAATGGAGTAGACAACTTTATAGAGAAAGAATGTTTCAGAACAAAAATGTGATAGATTAAAAAACATATTATTTGAGTTGAAACACTTTTCCTAAAACATAAACTGCATAACTATGAACAAGGGCATGCACTAAACCTGCTCAAAGACGGCAGCTGTCAGACAGGCCAAGCAACAAACACATTTTTTCCATTTACCAGCCCTTTTGCAACAACAAGATCAACTGAAAGCTTTAGGGTTGGGCCTCACAGGGCCAGTGGTGACATTTGACACCTTAGTTTTGCAAAGGATGAGGATGTCGTCCATCATTAAAGTAGCTATACTTGTTTTTCCTGCTGATGTTACAATGTGAGGGGAAAAAGTTAAATACAATTCTTAATCCGTTTTATGACTGATAATGGCCTACAACTAAAATATCCCTTCGAAAATCTCCATGAAGTCTGAGAATTTCATGTAGACCTATAGACTCTCACTTTTGAACTTTGAAATTAAGTTGGGAATATCGTGGTAATATCGGTCTCAGGACCTGATCTTTGACAGCCGCATTAAATCAATGACATCAGCGACTGCGCAGCATTTCCATAATCTAAGGAACAGTGTCTAAACCAGTTGCTCAGAGAATAGTCTTGAATAAAGTGTTTTCATGATCTGGCACCGAACTAAATCTCTGATATGTTAGAGCCAAATGAACTAGGTCAGACTCCGAGAAGCTCAGATAGACTCTTGCTGGTTCCCAGAGTCAAAACCAGACAGTCAGGCAGCGTTTGAGCCTTATGCTCCTAAAATCTGGAACATTCTTCCTGCTGGGGAAGAGACAGGCCTTCTCTCTGATCACTTTTAAATCCAGGCTGAAACTGTTATTTTCAATAGTGAATATGACAGCTGAGACCTATGTTTTTAACGATTCTTAAATCATGCTTTTAAACTCTTTGGTTTTAACGTCACTGCTAATGTTGTTTCTTAACTTTACCGTTGAATGTATTCTTATTCTCTCCTAATTTTCTGTTCTTAAATTTTAACTCTTTCATGTGCTTTATAATTTATGTATAAAGTACTTTGAAATGTCTTGTACTAAAAAAAAATTGCTTTGCCCTGCCTTGTCTTCACATTAAACAAAGACTGGAATTTTCCATAAAGTATGTCCACAAAATAAATAGACAGTATCATTAATAAACTGGAATATTAGCAGGATTGTTTCTTTTTTCTTATATTCAATTCACTTAACCTTTATCTCTTGTCATTGGCTTCTACTTACAGGTAATGGGGAAAAAAATCGTATTAGAATATTACAGCTGACAGGGTGGGGCAATAGCATTCTCTGCATATTTCCTTGTGACGATCAGAATATAAAATAACAAACATTGAATCAGAAAGTAGTAAATGCTGAAAGCAAGAAAGATTTGACAAATATATAACAAGTAAGGGTATAAATTCATAATGAAAATCTGAATAAAAAGCATTGCTTAAATTGCACCACATTTCCTTTTACAAAGATACAGAACTATAAAGACTTTGCCGCACTAAACCTTTCTATTACGACAAAGGAAGTTCAAGAAAGAGGAGCTGTTAGACAGGCTGAGCAACAAACATTTCTTACCGGCAGAGGCTACAGCATTTCTTCTATATGTAAAACCAAAAGCTGACAGGGCTCTTAGAAACATTTAAGCACATTCATATATTTTTTTTGTAAAATATCAATAACTCATTGTGGTGTTTTAACCATGATATCATCGTCTGGTATTTATAGTCCCGCAGTGAAGATGTAGTTAAAACGCTCTACGTAACGGGTTAATTTCCCAACATTGCGTAAGGGTTAGTCTAAAACAAGAGCTGTAGACTAACCCTTAAAGCCTTTACTTAATCCATTCATTCTCTCAACAAAAGCCTTTGAACTGAATAATCTACAATTAAATGAAACATAAAATTCCTTTATAACTTTGAGGAAGTCTGAGAATGAAGCACTGACATAAAAATGAAAAAAAATAAATAAACTTCTCGTGCCCCACACAATGGAGGAGACTGCTGACTTGACAGGTAGACCTTAGACATTCACTGACAAAATAGATCATCAGATACAAGCAAATATATTAATCGTAAACCGAATACAAGGAAAACATCCTTCTATGTCTTTAAGAAGGTCCAGAAAAAACAAGATGATGACTGCCAAAGTCGATTCAAAAGTTTTGAGGAGACTGACTTTTTTTTCCTTTTCTTTTTTCTCGTCTCTCTGGCCCCAGGGAAATTCTAGATTTTCTCTTGTAAATATGCAAAATATTTTTTTTGTGTATTTTACCGAACACACAAATGCTTTTGAGTGTGCTGGTATTTCCGTGTTAAAAATCTTCTAGACATATATAAACTGTAGTATTGTAATTTTCTAAGAATTTCTGTTGGGTTTTCATTAGATAAAAAGACAGCAATCATTATAATTACCTGCAAAAAATGCTTGAAATACAGCTGTGGGGATTTATTAAATGTAAAAGTTTCACATTTTAAACTGAATTGTTCTTCTTAACTTATTGAGATGCACAGCTTAAAAACGAAAATAGATTTCAGTCAGGCAAACAAACTTTATGTAGATAAACCTTTTATTGAATGGCAGACCTTCAAACATAGAAGACTTTAGTCTTTGTCTTGATGTGCTTGATTTTTTTATATCTGTAATATTCTTGAAATACATAAGAAAACTTTCTTAAAAAGTAAAAAAATAATAATAATAAATCCAAATTGAATAGAGTTACAAAATACTGTCAGTCTGCAGAGAACACATTTCACTTCACATGTGTGAGGCTACAAATGCAATCATTTTATGAAAGATTCACACCAAGCATCAATGTAAACAAAACGGAATACATGTTACATTTCTGAAACTTACACTGTTGAGCAGCAAAGTGACCATTTTAGTCTAATTGTTTAAACACTATGGCCACCTAAGACTGAAACCAAGAAAAACACCAAAACAGATTTTTTTTTTCAAGTCAGTCATTTGCAATACTGTTTTTTTTTTTGGCACTTCTGTTTCATGGCAGGAATAGGTAAGCTTTAGAAAACAATTTTCCAGTGTGTGGGCTGTTCACATTGTTTCTCTGAGTCCCCGCAGAATCGGTTGTACGTGGTTTTGGGATCAAACCCCAGGATTTCTCTCTCTTCATGGATCCGAAAAGAGAAGGTGGAAACCGATGTGCCGATGAAGAACCTGGTAATAAGCCATTAAACACGTAAATGAAGTGGAACAGTCAAAGCACAGGAAACACTTTAAGTGTGCATGAGAATGTTACATGAGGTGAAAAACAGCATGAGTCACTCTGACTAGTTTATCAAGTTGGTGATTTTCATTTGCAATGCGACAATGAGGCTAAAACATCTGAGTTATTTGGAGTTACACAAAAGAACACTTTACGGGCTTTTGATTCATTCAAGGAATTTGATCTGTCATCACATCACATGTGGTACATGAGGTGGGACGAAATTTTAATCCAATGGTCCAGTTTACACCCTGAGAGCAATTTTAAAATAGCTAAAAATAAGAATAATATAATAAAATATAAAGAAATATAAAAGAATAAGATTGTGAATACACAAAATATACAAAATACACAATATGGGAAGACGGACATAGCAGCAATGAAAATCCGGAGTGAAAATTTGCTGTAGCAGCATGGATGGTTATTAAAGTGACATATTAAAGTGGGATATTAAAGTGATCAGTGCCGGTTAATGAGAAACTGTTTTTCATTTGTAATTGTCCTTGCGTGTGTTTGAGAGTCTCACAGCTTCAAGAATCAAGCTGTTTCTCAGTCTGGTGGTTTTGCACTTGATGCTCCGCAGCCTCCTGCCTCAGGGGAGCGGGACAAAAAGTGAGTGTGCTGGGTGTGCGGGATCCTTCATGATGCTGGAGGCCCTTTTCCTGCATCTGTGGTGGTAACTAAATGTCTGTGGTGCTGGGGAGGCTGACTCCATGCTGACTTGTTTTAGTGTTTAAAATGTAAATAGCTTTGGGCCTATTATTTGAAATTTGACCTTAATGAAGATGTCAATTAACAATTTAAATGTGCATTATACTTAAAACTCTTGTATTATAGCTTATTAGCATGCTAGCACCACCACTGTAAAGAACAAGAGAAAAAAAAGTGATCTCTTGTATTTAACAAAAATATTGCTGAACAATGTAGATTGAACTCTGTGATTAAGATTAATTGAACTCTTTTTAACACTCCTGATCCGGCCATGTTATTTTGCTGAATATTAAGTCAATAATCCTCAGTGTTAATGTTAACATATTACAAGAGAAACGATTGTATAGTAATAATATGGAGTGTAACATGTCAATAACATTCAAACAGCTTTAAATGTAATTTATTCTCAGCTCTCTGGTAAAATTAAAGGTTGGCAGGTCTGTGTTATGCTACATAATTTGCATAAGTTGTTTACATGGTTGCTGTAGAGCATTTTCAAAGTGTAGCTCTTAAAATAGAAAGGCTGAATTATTTATTTAGGGAACAATATCTCTAACTATGGGCAGAAAAGTTCTGCCTGTAAAGGAAATTACCTTGCATGAGCGCAAATCCACTGGTCAATGATAGCCACTCCTCCATCTTTGAGCAGCTCCAAGTCCTCTTTGGATGGCTCAAACCGAACCATGTCTGGCAACAATATTTTCAGCTCTCTCAGTTCTGCATGGATGATGAGATCATTAACACTGTCTTGTTCTGTTGTCTGATGGGATTTTATTTATTTATTTAATCAACCATGATATTAAAGGGTAATGGATTGTGCATGTGAACGGAAAAAGACAAATTAAATTACAGCTATTAGAATACGTCTTGGGACAGCAGTTGGTAAAAGGCATAATAAAGTGAAACAGCTTTATGTGTTAGACATATTATTCAAAAGGGATTTTCATATTTCTTTTTAAAGATAAGCTGGTCTGCCATTACCTTCTCCATCTGCATCAGTTCCAACAAAAACTGTCTGCAGTTTGTGTTTCTTCATTAAACTGCGTATTTTTTTGGCTGCCCCTTTCAGGCTGGGCACATCATCTCTGTGACCCCAAATGAAGTCCTTTCTGCGAAGATGAACTCCAAGATAGGAACCTCCGATAGCAGAGCCCGGTTTGGCCTGATGAGAATATAAAAGGAACAAATTAAAAATGTTTAAATTTTGCTTGCAATTTAGAAACAAAGTATTTTCCTTTACATTTTTTTTTAAAGTCAATTACAACAATCATCAAATATTGCATATTTGTGAAATTCATAGAAAATGATACAAGGTTAAGATGACATGACAAATAAAAATCGGACAAATTCGGCTACATGTCGATTGGGTTGCCTCTACCAGATTTACACATGTAGAGACATGTAGAAAACATTGTCATTATAAATAAGTATAAATATGGATGCCCTTTCAATGTTTGTCAAAATTCTCTATTGGATTTAGGTCCAGTTTGTATTTATCGTTTCATCACAAAGGTTTTGCTGTACCTCTGCCTTTAGATTTAGCAGTGTTGTTCTGGGTGGAAAGTGAACCACAGCACAAGTCAACACTTTTGCAGTTTATTGTGGGGTTTCTTCCAGAGATACCCTGTATTTTCTTATGAAGTGCCATAAAATGAAAATTGGCACTATATAACAAACCAAAATGAATGATTAAGTTATTTATTGCAATTATTGTAGACTGAGTCTATGTGGTTCAGCCATAGCTGTGGGGAAAAAAAATTACTTTTCAATATATTCTAAAAAATATCGTTTTCACTTGTGTTTGTGTGTGTGTTTTTAGGGGACTGAGATGGCATTGATTTGTTGGTTCCTTTTTTCATTGCTAATTTTCAATATCAGGAAGTCATTACTTCTATTTCTTGTCAAACAGGATAATCATTATTGTACGGTTCAGTATATTAGGTAATCCATCTAAATTAAATGAGTACACCAAACAATCCACTTCAAAAAGAAGAGAATATCCCACAAAAGCTGGAAAAAATGAATATGGTTGTATTGTAAACATTTAAAAAAACATTATATTTTCTAATAAGAGGAACAATCACGAATTCATGTCATGATAGGATACACAGTGACTCACTCTCATTCGGGTCCAGTCCTCATTATACAGTGTTTTGTCTCTATCGTCGGTGGAGTTCAGATATTTTGCTCTGAAATCCTCTCCTATGAGTCGCAGGTGCTTGGCAAAAACCATACTGCGCCGAGTCTGAATGAACAGATTTTTTTTTTTTTTATCAATCTCTGCATCAGTTAAAAGATGACAATGTTTTGCATTTATCTTTTAGCAAGCCAACAAGATATTTGAGTTCTCAGAAACAGAAGAACAATGTCCCGTAACAGAGATTGTCATCAGACTTATCTTCTTAAAAAATTAAAAAATTAAAAAAATCTGCAGACCAAAGCCTCTATAGGGTCACTTGACTTACATCCCAATAGTCTTTTCCAGCATAGTGATCATGTAGGAGAGTCTCAGCTCTATCAAGCATAACTGAGCTAAAATAAAATGTAAAAAAAAAAAAGGAAGAAAAAACACGTTACTTTTCAAGGGATTTTGGACTTAATCTTTCCAAACTTTTGAACCTCTCTTAGTTTGTTTCTAGTTTAGTTTTTTTTAACATATAATGACATATAAAAGCAGATAGTAATACAAGTTTTGAATTCCACGGAAAATCAAGGAATTAAAAGATGATTCTATTCTCACATCATATGCTCCTAACCTTTATTAGACTTTTCATGAAACTGATAAATAATGCATTAAAGTAGGGCATGTACAAATTCACCACACTCAGCTTTGTTTGTCACATAATCCAGTGTCAAATGTAACTGGACAAACTAAAAGGCAATCTATCTTGCAACTAAATACGTCAGCATTTGGAGTAATTTTAGACATTAAAAAAGGACAACACTGTCATAAATCTATTCAGTTGAAGTTGTACATCAAATTAAGAAAGTGCCCGTGTTTACAGTTGGAAAAAGTTCATCTGTGGACTTACGTTGCCGTGAAGTTTTTCTGAAGAACTGGAGCCATGATGGACGCGTGGCCTTGAGCTGATAAACATGTCACATTTCGAGCCCTGGTTTCTTCATAGCCCCAAAACCAGCCCCTTCAATAACATACAGAATTGTGGAGAAAAGGAGCAGAATGTGGAAGCATGAAGGCGGTATACTGTAAAGCTGCATTGCATTATCTTTACCTGTAGTAGCCCTGTTTATCTTTGGTGTAGACCAGCTTCTCGATGCATGGTCGCTGATCAACCTTTTCCTCCCATTTTCCATCAGTCCATCCCTCCGCGTAGTTCTGTAGTACAAGCACCTGGTCTATAAAAGGGCCGCCATTTTCTAAATAAAATAAAGAGGACATATTCTGCTTCTGGCATGCTTAATCTTAATAATTTGAGTTACCTTTTGAGTACCAACAGCTATCTAAAATGCTTAAATACGCAATGCACTCACCAGCAATAAATTCCTCGTACTCGATAACAGGTATATTGGCTTGCAGGCTGGTCAGGCTGAAGAACTCTCCCCACGGGATACGAATCTGGTGAACGTCTGGACTTTGCCAGTGATAGAGGCGACCCCAAGGGGGAAGGACCAAAACCCAGTCATCTCCCTCCGTCCTCAAAGTCTTAACCAGGGAGGCCATGCGGATGTAGACATCTCTTCGCAAATTAAACCCTTCAGGAGGGTTTACATCATATAAAAGATACCTGATTTAGGAAAAAGAAAGATATATACATTTTAGCAATAACTACTATAGCAAGAGTTAATCTCTAGTGGTTTGGGTTTCTATATATATATATATATATATATATATATATATATATATATATATATGTATGTATGTATGTATGTATGTATGTATGTATGTATGTATGTATGTGTGTGCGTGTGTGTGTATATTTCATCAGATTACGTTTGAATGAATACTTTTCCCCTCATTTAAAAGTAGAAAAAAGATACACATATTGTACTAGCCCTGTGCAAAACAAGAGGTTTTACAGTCAACCTCAACACTCTGATGTGAAGACTTGTAGTTAGGGGTGTGAGAGGTCATATTTAATCATTTTTCTCAATGCCGAATACGACTCCGGAAAAATAACGTTTAGATACCCTCTTTAGATAAACACTTGGACAGAATTAATTGGTCTTAAAGTTAAAAAAATGAATTACCTAGCGACTTTTTTAATCAAATCAGGTCATTGCTGTCAAGAGGGAGAAGAGTCGACATAAACGTTCGCGCTTGACCCACACGACATCAAAACGCTGTAAGCAAGCGGAAACTGTTACCAAATGGTAGCTAAAAACAGAAATAAACACATAAAAAAACAGTTTGGGATTTCTGACGAGCTGTGAAAATAGTAGCTGAACTCACCGCAGATCTTTCGCTGCAGACGTTGACAAGGACGTCAAGCGACCCGCGCTGAACACATCTTCACACTTTATAGCTTCTATGGCTGCAAAAGCGACGGCGACCGACAAAAATAACGAGCTGAACCAATGCGTCGCTTCCAAACTTATGAAGGGTCTCTTCAGTATCTTATACGCCATTCTTCCTTCCAGCCACGCATTTCCGGAAGCCGGTGAAAGCGTCTACACAGTTGCTTAGCAACCACCAATAATCGCCTGCCAACTCACAGAATACGGGCCTGCGCAATGGTAGAGGCGGAAGTATGGCTGTTCTGCTGCTTTTTGTTTGACATTTTCTTCTATTCAAATCCTAATTTTAGTCTTTTTTAATAAAGTATTTAATTAATTAATGACATATAATTATATAGACAAATGATTGGCATGCAAGTGCTCTGTCTGCTCTAGAGCAATCCAAGTGGTTTATGAAGAGAGAGATTATAGATGCAAAAACATTTAGAAATCACAACTTCACTTCAATGCACCTGGAGGATTGTGGAACTGAAGTGGTTGAAGTCTGTTTGGAATGTGGATCTAACCTTGGTTTTCAAAAACATTACAGTTAAAACCATAGCATTATTAGTATTTTGTTCAAACACAAACAAATGTCATTTTCATGAGGAGTGTTTATTGAGCAACAATGAAAGTCAAAAACCAGATAAATATATTTTACAAATTTTATATTATTTAAAGAAAACCCTTAAATATTGGGGGAAAAAACTGATACTTGAGATGCAAATTAAGTTTAAAACAGTGATTACAAGCAAACAAATATTTTAGAACCTATATATGGCAATTAATATTCCTCATTTTCTTCATTTTCATCAAATGAGTCAAGGCCAACCTCTTCATAATCCTTTTCCAAAGCAGCCATGTCTTCTCTAGCCTCTGCAAACTCTCCCTCCTCCATTCCCTCTCCAACATACCAGTGAACAAAGGCTCTCTTGGCATACATGAGATCAAACTTGTGATCAAGTCTTGCCCAGGCCTCGGCAATGGCTGTGGTGTTGCTCAGCATGCACACGGCTCTCTGAACCTTAGCTAGGTCTCCTCCAGGAACCACAGTTGGAGGCTGGTAGTTGATGCCCACCTTGAAGCCTGTGGGGCACCAGTCCACAAACTGGATGCTGCGTTTGGTCTTGATGGCAGCAATGGCTGAGTTGACATCTTTGGGCACCACATTGCCACGATAAAGCAAACAGCAGGCCATATATTTACCATGACGAGGGTCACATTTGACCAACTGATTCGCTGGCTCAAAGCACGCATTTGTGATCTCAGCCACAGATAGCTGCTCACAATAAGCTTTTTCAGAAGAGATAACCGGAGCATAGGTGGCCAGAGGGAAGTGGATACGAGGATAAGGCACCAAATTAGTCTGGAACTCTGTGAGGTCAACATTTAGGGCTCCATCAAATCGCAGTGATGCTGTGATTGACGACACAATCTGACTGATCAGGCGGTTCAGATTGGTATAGGATGGACGTTCGATATCAAGGTTTCGACGGCAGATATCATAGATAGCCTCGTTGTCCACCATGAAAGCACAATCAGAGTGCTCCAGGGTGGTATGGGTGGTCAGGATTGTATTGTAGGGCTCCACAACAGCAGTGGAAACTTGAGGTGCTGGGTAGATGGCGAACTCTAGCTTTGACTTCTTGCCAAACTCGACAGAGAGTCTTTCCATGAGCAAAGAGGTAAAACCTGAACCTGTTCCTCCACCAAAAGAGTGGAAGACCAAGAATCCTTGGAGACTGCTGCACTGATTAACCTGTAGATGCAGAAAGATAAATACTAATCAAACATATTTATTCTAACAGCTCGTATTATTTTTTTGCTTGTACTGTTGAGTATGGCCATGATCCATCAAAAAGTATATACATAGGATTTAAGATTTTACCAGTTTGCGGATCTTTTCCAATGCAGGGTCAATAATCTCTCTGCCAGTTGTGTAGTGACCTCGGGCATAGTTGTTGGCAGCATCCTCCTTTCCAGAGATCAGCTGTTCAGGATGAAAGAGTTGACGGTATGTTCCTGTTCTAACTTCATCTGATAATTTAAGAGACAAACAAATTCAGGTATTAGTTATAAGAGGCATTTGAGAAGTGGACGCTACCTTAAATTAAAAACATACATTTAGTAGTCAATTGTAACTTTTATGTATCTCAACAAAAGAATCAAACAATACTTTCTCTAAAGCTAAATCAGAATTTCCATAAAGAAAAGAAAAATGCTGACCAATGACAGTGGGTTCCAGATCAATAAAAATTGCCCTTGGGACATATTTCCTGGCAGCAGTCTCACTAAAAAAAGTGGTGAAGGAGTCACCAAGACTATCGGTGGGCTTATCGGTTGTCATCTGGCCGTCTGGCTGGATACCATGCTCCAAACAGTAAAGCTCCCAGCAGGTGTTTCCCATCTGCACACCCGCCTGGCCCACGTGGACAGAGATGCATTCACGCTGCAAGAAAATATCAATACGGATATACCTTATGAGAATTTTGAAAAGGCTTGAATAGGTGTTGTTACACATTGCAGCCACTGTGTGGAAGCAAAGCCAAACATATCATTAGGGACAACTGTCGTTTGATTTTATGTGACTACTGTAAGTGGTTGTGAACACATAAGCCTGTTATTTGGGTGAAATGGAGATTGAGCTCACACCACATATTAGTGGCTGCTATTTATATATTAAAATGACTTAAAAGGTTTAAATGACACTTGTGATATTACAGCCCCAAAAACACCCAGCTTCAAGTAATTTGTTTCTTGTTACATATTTATTTATTATAAAGTAAAATAATGTAGTATTGAATTTTAAATGAATTTGGGTAGTCAGCTAAGGTATTCAGAGACTACTTAAACTACATATTCAATAAAACTATGGTTTGATATATTTTCCTTAACAGAGTATTGTGAGTGGTGTTAGTAACCTGAGAAGAATATTTAAACATTTTATTTTGGCTCTAGCTTTGAACCTTGTATCAACAGTTTAAAAAATAAATTTAAATTCTGAAAACATGCATATTAGGGAACCTATCACATACAACAGACCAGTTGTTCGCCCGTTTATAGGGCTACGGTTGCTATTTTTGAATGCCCATTGATCAGGTAGTAGGTGACAGTTGACAGTAACTGGAAGGTGGTCCTCCAGAAAGCTCTCCTGACTCACACTTAACGTTCACTTTGATATAATTAATTAATTTTACTATGTTAGCTCAGCTATTTGATCAATTTCAAATATTCATGGAAACAAGCTGCTTCTCTGTCTTGATATACATTATTTTTTAAAACATTGCATGAGTAGACCTCTCATGACCTTTTTATTTATGGTGTCACACCAAAACACCAAAAAAAAAACTGTATGAATATATATTTTTTCCATTCAGTATGATAGATTACTATAAAACAAATACATGTGAATTGTATGTAAAACGATTAATTTTCGAAAGTAAAACCCAATCTCTTAAACTTTGTGGCACCAAAAAATCCATCATCATTAATGAAAAGAACATAAAGCAACTGCAGACCTTATAGAGCATCAATTAACATTATGTTGAGCCCGTTTGCAAAAAAAAAAAAAAAGGGCAAACATATTGTTCCAGAATTTGCATGGATAATTATTCTATTTTCTCTTTTTATTTTAAAAACTTTAAATTTTTTCTTGTCTTGATGAATCGCAGTGTAGTTGTTGCAGTCAGTGGTCATGACATGTTAAAACTAAAACTAAAAGTTCAAGGGGTACAAACGAGTGCTTCATCTTTTTCCCCTACATGACAGGGGTTCCAGTCTAGCAGAGCTATTTTTGCCAACTCACGAACCTGACACGTAGCTGTAAGGGCGAACTGTTTCAGTAAACACAGACTGCCAGCCTTCTGAATATTGGTCATCGGCAGTAGCAGTTCAAATCGTGTCCATACAAAGGGTTTTTCAAAGCTATTTTTGAAACTTAAGTGATAAGGGTTTAAATAAATAAAAATGTATGAGTACATAATACAAAAATAAGATTGGAAAAAATAAAGCTGTCTTAAACTTTTAATGTTTCAATGACAAGTAATCCTGTTAAGGCACAACATTAGCAATCACATGTTTAAGGTGCGGCAAACTCGACTTGAGAATCCAGTTCTTCTGTTGACCTGAAGGCATTTTTAGGGTAGGAACTGAAGCCAATTTGAAAATCCAGTTCTTCTGGTGAACTGAACAGGGTTTTAAAAGTGCTCACTATTTAGTCAGAGACACGAGAGTGAACGTGTACTACTCTTTACATAGGAATCAATATTTGCACTTAATTTCAATTCAAGATGACATTTGAGACTGAAATGCACACGTGGCACCCTATGTGCTAAACTGAATATGAGGAATTTGTATAGTTATACTTACTTTAATCAATTAAAATAGGATCCTTGCTTTCGCCACTTTTGGGCTAAAAAGACTACAAAATATGTTAAAAATTTGTAACTGCAACATTGATGGGTTAAACCGTTTGATTACACTTGAGACTGAGTCTAACCTATACTGCCGCAGCTCTCTGCATTATCTGAGGCAATATGATTTGTATCCCCAACCTCATTACCTAATTATCCACTGTATTAAAAATAAATTGTAAAACCAAATAAAGTTCCTAAAATGAAAATAAATGCGACATGCCCAAAAAGCTGCAGAATGTACAAACAACTTTTGCTAAAACTTTCACTTCTCTCAATTTACTCAATATTAATTATTACTTGAACCAAAACTTTTTCTTTTTTTTTCAATGGAAAGTACCCCTGGAACAGTGTTTCTGCATTTGTATTAACATGTCTTCTCTGTACTCTACAGCTCCTTATGACTATACCAGATTTTCAATTAAACTTTATTGTAAGTACTTGAATTTGAATCTATATCTGCCAGAATCATACAACAATTTGATTTAAAAAAAATACAGCATGATTTTTTTTGGTCAAAATATCCTTTCTCTTTATTCACTACAGTAACTAGAACTGGTAAGAGTTGTCAGAAATTGTTGAATTGTCTTTTATTAAATTTTGGTAATGAATGTGTACATAATTAAAAAAAAGAACCTTATTTTGCTTTTTAGTACATACATACAATTCTGGCAATGGTATCTTACCCAACCATGTTCTAGTTGTAAGACTAAACAATAGGATTTGCCTATTTGTGATTGGTAACCCTGATGTCTTGTAAATAAGCAGCATTGTATTTGTTTTCTTTTTATACATTAAAAGGTTTTGTAAGAGAAGTGGTTGTACAGAAAAATCTATATGGATTCAAATTTTCAGAATTTTTTTTATTTATGAACTGTTATTGCTGCAATCAATAACATTTTTAACGGATGGTATCTATGTTGGGAGTTAGTGTTGAACTTTTGTTTACTCTTTTGAAGTGTTGATTTCAGGGAGGCTTCCTCCAAAGTGTTCCAACACTTACAAAATCCAAAATTTAATAGATCAATTTAAACTGAACTTGTCAAGCATACATGTTTTATGTCACAAATGAACTCAAAGGTTTAGATGCTTTTGCAACATTCCTTTAAAAATGTGGTTTGTACTTGTACGACTTAGGATTTACTGTGGTGGAATAGTTAAAATGTAAGAACAAACTTTGTGTTAGGTGTTAAAGTTTTAATTCTCAATAGTTTATTCATATTAATAAAAAAATACTCTATAGCCACTATTGTTCAAAAAGGGCTACAGACTTAGAGCTGACTGTAACAGCTGCTGAGGACACACAGTGTCCAAGGTGAACCTCTGTTTTGAACTGAAATCTTTAAAAATTAAAGCTGAAAGGTCTATTTTGCATTTTACAAACGTAATTAAGACTCAAACATAGCTTGGCATAGCTGATCACTGAGACAGCATTACTTTTGTAGATTTCTAAAACTTTAAAATTCAAGTAATCAGAAGCTACTACTTCAACAAGAAAGTTTATTTGATCAGAGAAGACATAATGTACTAGCTTACTCACTAAACGCTCATGTTATTCGGCTTTACAGCAATCCTGGCGCTAACAAGCTGTGTTTACGCTATACAGTGCAGACAAATCACAAAGGTCAAGAGTATGGTGGAAAAAATATATATCTAAAACAGAATTTGTCTATTAGATAGGACTACTTACATATACAGTAATGCATTATATTTCCTACCTCAATTTCTGACTTATTATTAAGCTTAAAGCAGTTGGAAAAATATGGTCTTACTGACTTGGTTAGTTTAAGAAGTGTTTCCTGTTCTGCAGAGTTAACTTGTATTTAGTCGTAACTGCTTTTTTCACAAGGCACACCTTATTTACTTAATCCCAGACTTCATATTATCTAACAACAGTAATTAAAATGTTCCTACAATGACACAAATAGTGATTGCTTCACACAAACATGCATATGTTTTTTATTCAGATGAAAAAAAACATTTTGAAGTGGTTTTGGTAATTCAAACACAGCACTTGTTTTCCAATCACTAGGTGCTGAAAATATAGAGTGATCAGCACCAGCCCCTGTAGCCAGGTTAGTTTTTACTGGCATTTACTGAGCCAGGCTACTATTTTTGATGGAGGGTCTTGTACAAGGGAACACATTAGGACTCCTGTATCATTTTAACATGATCTACCCAACACTCTAAAAGAAAAATCGTGCAAAGGAAAAGTGGGCTGTTTATGTACAGCAAGACGACAAGATTATACTTACCATGGTAGAGTTTTAGTGGAGAATCACAAAAAAATAAAAAAAATAAAAAAAATAAAAAAAATAAAAAAAATAAAAAAAGGGTTGATATTTTGCGGGTTGATCTGTGTTGTTCTTGGCACCTCACGGGAGCCCTCAACGTGGTCCGGGTGAGAAAGTTCTGCCAGGCGGGTGAGGACGACGGTCTGCTCCGAGACAGGCCACGCCCACCTGTCAATTTAACCTGAACACAACCCGACAGCAGGCAGTCAGGGTTCACTACAGAGAAATACATGATGAATAAATAATAAAAAATGAAAAGAAATAAAAGTATATATATATATATATATATATATATATATATATATATATATATATATATGTACTTTTTAATTTGTAATTATTAATTAATTATTATAATAAATGTTTATTTTTATTTTTCATGTTTCTTTCATTTTTTATTTTTTATTTATTTTTTGGTTTTTATTATTTATTCATTATTTATTTCTCATTAGTGAATATATTTATATTGTGAAAATATTGTGAATATATTTAATAATTGCACATTGCACCAGTAAAAGCAGAGTGTGAAGGTCCAATTAGCAGGGTAAGAGCACAGTTTTTCCGAAAATATTCCAATGCAGACAACATTATGGGTGACATACCAGAGTGCAGGCCCATCTGTGACAAAGAAAGCAAGTCTTTGTGATGAATCAAGAGCCATAGTATCCATGGTAATGTCAACATACCACCTAGAAGGAGGAACTAAATCCAACAGGATTAAGTGTCGACGCAAGAGGAAGCTGTCTGAAAGGAATGTTCAGGTGCCAACCCGGATTTTATCCATACAAAAAAATAAAACCATGGCTGCCTTAATAACGGCAGAATTAAATGTGCACCTCTAATATCCTGTTTCCAACCAAACTCTACATCGGGCCGGGCTGCTATAGCCAAACCTTTGGTCACTCGTGCCAATGTCAAAAGTAGGTTTCAATTATGCAAGGACTGCAAATCTTGGGCTGTGGACAATGTGAAATATGTATTGTTTTCTGATGATTCCACCTTTACTGTTTTCCCCACATCCGTGAGAGTCATGATGTGGGGAAGCCCCACAGAAGCTTACCACCCAGACTGTTGCATGCCCATAGTGAAGCATCAGGGTGTATCAGTGATGGTTTAGGCTGCCATATCATGGAATTCCCTTGCTCCAATACTAATGCTAGATGGGCCAAGGACTATTGAAACCATTCTGGAGGACCATGTGTATCCAGTGGTTCAAACATTGTATCCTGAAGGCGGTGCCGTTTATCCAATACACACACCATGGCAGGTGAAAGAATGATCTGTCTGTCTGTCTGTCTGTCTGTCTGTCTGTCTGTCTGTCTGTCTGTCTGTCTGTCTGTGTGTCTATCTAACTAACCTTATTAGACAGGTAAGTAATTCACTTTTCTTCCATTTACACATTTTTAACGCTAGGAGGCGTAATTGGTGTAAGCAGCAGTGCAAATGGGTTTGCATTACCAGCTGTAATACAAAGTTCAAAGATACAAAAAAAATAGATCACTTCAGATGTTCAGTAAAAAGCCCTTATTTTCATCTATTTTAAATACCTTTAATAGGATATATCTATATGTTGGAGTCAGCATTTTAATAGCTTTACTTGTGTTGTTTTTGCTTTTGTTACACTGCTACTTTTACTAAAGTATAGCAAAGTCAAATATGTGGCCTTCTATCAGACCTCTAAAGTGTGGAATTACTGGTTTGTGATTGGTCTATAATGTCCCAAAAAAACTAAACAAAAAAGTAAATCCACAAGAGTAGGGCAGAAAAAAATTAAGCTGTTGTGAGTCTGAGTTTAAATCTCATGATTGAAATGCAGTGAGGGCGGTTTTCAAATGGCTGCACAGCTCAAGCAACACATAAATGGGCTAATTAATGTAAAATTTTTCTAACAAGTTTTTTTTTTCTCTTTTAATCGACTTCAACCAGGGATGTGAACCCATGAACCTGATATGGAGGCAAGTATTGATAAACAAGGGTATAACTATATGAAAACATTAGTCACGTTTTCCTTATTTGCATGCACATTTGAAGGTCAACAAAGTATACAGTAATGTCCAAAACAACAGCAATATCAATATCTGCTCCAAATGTGACCTCTAAGTCAAGTCTGAACTGAAGTGAAGCGACTGAAAGTGTCAGTTTTAGATGGTCCATCCACTAAATAAACAGAAGCAGGATGAGTTTGGTCAGTAGGTACTTTCTTTTATGCTTGCAGACTTTGAGGAAACTTTTATAAGTATACATTAAATAGCAAGAGTGGAAGAGTCAAACAAATATCTCTAATGGCATTTTTTAACAAAATTGGTTAAGGGTGACAACTAAACGCAAATGTCTGTAACTTTCCTTTAATGATGTGGTTAATGTTTGAAAATAACTAAAGAACAAAATAGAGGAAAATCTCAAAGAGAACTTTGGCCCTTTTGAGGGTCGGCTGTCTGGGGGTTACTTTTGTTTGCTTAAACTACAAAATGACTTGTATATGTAGCTGTTAAGCAAACAGTGTATTCACTACTGCATCAAAGCCTTACAGTTCATTAACTAAAAGTTATGGGTTTTGCTTAACCACTTCAAAGCTTTTGCTAAATGTATAAATTGAGTGTTGTCAGGATAATGGTGATCCAGAATCCCTTCTTATATTATTCCAGATTTACCATTCACGTCTGCTTTCCCAAATTTGTTATAAAAAAAAAAAAAAAAAATTAGTATTAAACGTTATTTACAACGGATTGCAACAGTCTTCATACCCACTGTTTCACATTTTGTTGATACAAGCACAGTTTCACCTTGGGATTTTCACCTCTTCACGAGAAGCCAATGACCACAGGCCTTAATAACTTCAGACCCGTTGCTTTGCCCTCTGTGGTTATGAATTCCTTTGACTTTAGAACTGAATTACATCATTGACCCACTCCTGTAGATGATGCAGACAACCTGGCCCTTCACTACATCCCCCAGCACCTGGACTTCATAGGAACATATGTCAGGATCCTGTTTGTGGATTTAGCCTAGTCGTTTAACACCATCATCCCAACTCGGCTCCAGGACAAGTTCTACCGGCCCAACTCCACTTACTGTGTCTGTATATTTATATTATATTTAGCTAACTTTTAGCTATCTTGCTCCTTATATTTTTCATACCCATATTTGAGATATTTGTTTTGCGCCAACTATGCCAAAACAAGTTCTGCCAATAAAGGTTTTTCTGATTCTTATTAATCACTGTAAAATGTTGCCTGGCAACTAAAACAGAAACATACATTTTTCATAGTTTCAATCTAATAAATCAATCTATTACATGAAAGATGTCTAGATGTTTTTCAACTTCTGTGTTTTACATCAACATTTATTTGTGGTACACTGGAACCTTAGCTGGAGCCTTATATTTTCTATTTTATACAACCTGAGGTACAATGAGGCATTTTACATATACTTTCTTTTACATTAACAGTATCACATTCAAGTATAATTACTTATTTTATTTTTTTATGATTTTGCTTAGGTTCACATCTATGTTCCTCTTATTGGGGAATCCTGTAAGGGTACCTTTAATTTATAAACAAAATGTTGAGAACCTTTATTGGTGATTGTTAACAAAGACTCTTTTATCCATTTTGTTTGATGAGATGTACTACAACACAAAAAGAAGCTTCAGAAGAAAAATACTTTTGTTTTCTCTGTTTAACTTCCGCACTTCCAAATCTGTGGTTATTTAATCTACCTTCTGAAATATGAGGTGCGCACAGATGTGAACAAAGAACCACACATAAAGATTAGGGTGGTGACCTCCTTTAGCATTGTGTGTGTGTTTGTAAAATGGGCGATCTTATCCTGGTCCGACAAGTTAAGTTCTCAGATTTCACATCAGATTGAATCACAGTATATCCTAGCTGTACGTGCTGTATATAAAAGCAGAGCTGCACGGGTGTTTCCCACACTACATCTTCTTTCTGATACCTGAACGTCAGACAAGAGAGAGAAAACATGGTAAGACATTAGTTTCTTAGTAATTGTTTGACATGCTTGTTTTTTTAGATATATTTAGTTTTTTTTTTCAATTATGTGTAACAAGAAAGAAGGCAACATGTTTAAGTAACATTTAATTTATTGTGTGTGCAGCGTGAATGCATCTCTGTTCATGTGGGCCAAGCTGGGGCTCAGATTGGAAATTCATGCTGGGAGCTGTACTGTCTGGAACATGGGATCCAACCAGATGGACGGATACCAGATGACAAGATCGGTGGAGGGGATCATTCCTTCAGTACCTTTTTTAGTGAGACAGGGGCAGGAAAACATGTTCCCAGGGCCATCTTTGTCGACCTAGAGCCTACTGTCATTGGTTAGTGACATATTTGTTTTACATGATATCAAACAGCTATATGCATGAACATTTAAGAGTTATTCTTTCATCTAAAGTTAGATAGTATATGAATAAATATGCACAAATTAAATAACATTTATTAGCTTAGCTGTTGAGCTTCTTCTAATGTCATCAAGAAGATCATTCGGTTGGATAATACCTTGTGTATTTTAATGTGCAAATCTATGTCTTTTATTATGTAGATGAGGTGCGTACAGGAATCTATCGTCAGCTGTTCCACCCTGAGCAGATGATAACAGGAAAAGAAGATGCCGCCAACAACTACGCCCGTGGACACTACACAATTGGAAAAGAGATCATTGATATTGTTTTGGACAGAACACGTAAACTGGTAAAAACAAAAATGCGTAGGCCACAAGTTTGTGTTGTTCCAGACATGCTATGATTTACATATTTTTTTCTCTGCTTTAACATATTTACCTATGCAACTTTTCAGGCTGATCAGTGCACTGGTCTTCAAGGTTTCCTCATCTTCCATTCCTTTGGTGGGGGTACAGGCTCTGGTTTTACCTCCTTGTTAATGGAAAGGCTGTCCGTCGATTATGGGAAAAAGTCAAAGCTTCAGTTTGCCATCTACCCAGCACCCCAGGTTTCTACAGCAGTAGTGGAACCTTACAACTCCATCCTGACCACCCACACCACCCTGGAGCACTCCGACTGTGCCTTCATGGTGGACAATGAGGCCATCTATGATATTTGCCGCAGAAACCTCGACATCGAGAGACCATCCTACACCAACCTAAACAGGTTGATTGGCCAGATTGTTTCTTCAATCACGGCATCACTGCGCTTCGACGGAGCCTTGAATGTTGACCTGACAGAGTTCCAGACCAACTTGGTGCCCTATCCTCGCATCCACTTCCCTTTGGCCACATACGCCCCTGTGATTTCTTCTGAGAAAGCTTACCATGAACAAATGTCTGTGGCTGACATAACAAATGCCTGCTTTGAGCCAGCTAATCAGATGGTGAAGTGTGACCCACGTCGTGGTAAATATATGGCCTGCTGTCTGCTGTATCGTGGAGATGTTGTGCCCAAAGATGTCAACTCTGCCATTGCTGCCATCAAGACCAAACGCAGCATCCAGTTTGTGGACTGGTGCCCCACAGGCTTTAAGGTCGGAATTAACTACCAGCCTCCAACTGTGGTTCCAGGAGGAGACCTAGCTAAGGTTCAGAGAGCCGTGTGCATGCTGAGCAACACCACAGCCATTGCCGAGGCCTGGGCAAGACTTGACCACAAGTTTGATCTTATGTATGCCAAGAGAGCCTTTGTTCACTGGTATGTTGGAGAGGGAATGGAGGAGGGAGAGTTCTCAGAGGCTAGAGAAGATATGGCTGCTTTGGAGAAGGATTATGAAGAGGTGGGGAATGACAGTGTTGATGATGAAAATGAAGAGGAATACTAAAATGTGTATACCCTTATATTATGGTAAAGATCTTTAGAAGTCCCTGCTTTAGGAGCTTGGGTTACACATTAGTCCAAAGTTAATATCATACCAAGGCTTTGATATAGATCAACTGTTTTTAATTAGTCATTTGACATAAATAGGTTACCTAAATGGGTTTGTTGCTTTTTGTTTCTCTCTCGGCTGCCAAACCTTCAACTTTGTTCCCCTCCCCCACAGTATCCTCTCATGAGAAATGTTAACTATGAAAGGGCTCCTATGTCAGTTTCTGCGTTCCATTCAGCTATGACTCAGTTAGAGTAAGAACCATAGAAAATAACTGATGTCCCCACTGGCTGGTGTTGTTTGGACAGCTCATTCCCAGACAGAAGGCTGTAGTAACAATAGGATCCCAGTTCACTTTTGCATGCATGCATGAATAACAGCTTTGTGATCCTAATAGGGCAGTTTAATTTGTTTATTAGTCTGTTTATTAGTTTTTTATTTGTTTACTTCATTGTTTTTAAACGTTTGTTCTGAGTTGATAAATCCTACACATTAAAACATCTGTGCCATGTTATTTAAAAGCAATTCTAAGAACTATTATATGCATCATGTGTTCTCCACTTATAATTGAAGCATGTGTCTGTCATAATCAGTGCCAGAAATAAAAGCATTTTTGTTTTTCTTTCATCTAGTTCGGCATTTGTGTGTTTTTTCATTGAAGTAATTACCACGTGGAATGTAGTTGTGAAGACAAGTGCGTGAAAATAACCATGCAACTTTACAATAGCCAAATTTGTTGTCATAAATGAAATGTTGATTTTAAGTATCAACATATTTTCCATAAATACCTATTAACATATGGAAACAAAATCTGGATAAAATGTCATAAAGGGGCAAGAACATTGCACCTTCAGAAATTTTAAAGGCTTTTGCATAGACTAAACACAATATAGTGTAAATGTGTTTAAGGTGGCTATAATAAAAAGCAATGGCAGGAACTATCCTTTTTTTCCTCTTAACTGCTCTTCCCTCCTGCCAATAAACTATGCAGCTGCTTTCTGTGGTTTACTGCCTGCCCCCTTCACACCCTCGTGTATATAAGCCCTGGCCCTCCCTTATTCCTCCACTTCTGCCTTGTGTCTGAATCCTCATCGTCAGTCGAAGGACAAGCAGACAAAATGGTGAGTAATTGCTCAACTAATGAGCTGGCTCGTAATTCCCACAGTGTGTTTTTGATATTTAGCTTAAAAATGTGACCCTCTGTAAAGCTCAGTTGCCTCTGCTGTAATATTTTTTATCCAAAAACAGCTTCATTCTTTTAAGGAATAACTAAAGGAAGTCCTTCTGCACCGTAAAGCTTCTCAGAGTGTGCCTATAGGAAATGTGAAGTCAGGAAATTAAAGTAATTGTAACTTAGGAAAAAATGTCAAGTCATGTAGACTTGAAAATAATAGGTCACATCATAGACACTTTGTATGTAATAAAACCTTTTTATCACCAGATGTGTTTTATGTTAGTATGTTGTTAAAAAGCAGAACCCCCCCAAATAAGGAAAATAAATCTAGATTTAATGTTCTCTTTTCTCTTTGGGATTGGTCATTGTAATCGTGGCAGTGGGAGGGATGAAACAAGAAGGGGAGAGAAAAGAGGAGTGGTTTTCCCTGCAATGTTAGCTGGATGACAGACATTTTGTAAAGAATCCTTGCTTCGGGAGATGTGGACAGAAAGAAAAAAGGAATGAGAGAGAGAGAGAGAGAGAGAGAGAGACAGACAGACAGACAGAGAGAGAGAGACAGACAGACAGACAGACAGACAGACAGACAGACAGACAGACAGAGACACGCCTAAATGCTACACAGCACAGCAGTATGCAGATGTAGACAGGATGGGGGAGGGGAGCTCCAATGGAGGAGGGGATGAGGAAAGGGAGGGGTTACAGGAAGGGACGGTGTGGGTGAGAATTTTCCATTTTCTTGATGCAAGGCAGGTCTGTCTGCCAACTGTTTTAGTTTTTTGAAATACCATGACAGAATGGAGACTTTCTCACATACGAAAGTGAAACACAGATGTGCCTTGTGGTCACACATTAGGATAAACACATTGTGAGCAAACATTAAAAAAGTATATCAACATGTGCAATTGAGCAAAAGTCAAGTAATAAAGATCATTTACACAATATCACCTTCTCTCCTATTTCTTTAGCGTGAGTGTATTTCTATGCATGTCGGCCAAGCTGGAGCCCAAATGGGCAATGCTTGTTGGGAGCTGTACTGTCTTGAACATGGAATCCAGCCAGATGGTCAGATGCCTTCTGACAAGACTATTGGAGGAGGGGATGACTCCTTTAACACCTTCTTCAGTGAGACAGGGGCAGGAAAGCACGTTCCCAGAGCCATCTTTGTTGACCTGGAACCTACTGTCATCGGTCAGCACTATAGATAAAAAAAAAATCTTTGTTTTATGTTGGAGTTAGTTGTAATTTAAACAGTTTTACTGTCTGTTTACAGATGAGGTGCGTACAGGAATCTACCGTCAGCTGTTTCACCCTGAGCAGCTGATTACAGGCAAGGAAGATGCTGCCAACAACTATGCTCGTGGTCACTACACCATTGGCAAGGAGATCATAGATCTTGTTTTAGATAGGACCCGGAAACTGGTGAGAGTCAGAAGGGCTTTTGTTTTTTAAAGGGATTTTGAGCTTTTTAAAGATTAATGTTAACTTATAGTAGATATTGTTGGCTTTAGTGAAATTCTAATTCCTCACAAACATATTTTCAGGCTGATCAGTGCACTGGTCTGCAAGGTTTCCTCATCTTCCATTCCTTTGGTGGGGGTACCGGCTCTGGTTTTACCTCCTTGTTAATGGAAAGGCTGTCCGTCGATTATGGGAAAAAGTCAAAACTTGAATTTGCTGTTTACCCAGCACCCCAGGTTTCCACAGCAGTAGTGGAACCTTACAACTCCATCCTGACCACCCACACCACCCTGGAGCACTCCGACTGTGCCTTCATGGTGGACAATGAGGCCATCTATGATATTTGCCGCAGAAACCTCGACATTGAGAGACCATCCTACACCAACCTAAACAGGCTCATTGGCCAGATTGTTTCTTCAATCACAGCATCGCTGCGCTTTGACGGAGCCTTGAATGTTGACCTGACAGAGTTCCAGACAAACTTGGTGCCTTACCCTCGTATCCATTTCCCTCTGGCCACCTATGCTCCAGTCATCTCAGCTGAAAAAGCCTACCATGAGCAGTTATCTGTGGCTGACATAACCAATGCCTGTTTTGAGCCAGCTAATCAGATGGTGAAGTGTGACCCACGTCATGGTAAATATATGGCCTGCTGTCTGCTGTATCGTGGAAATGTTGTGCCCAAAGATGTCAACTCCGCCATTGCTGCCATCAAGACTAAACGCAGCATCCAGTTTGTGGACTGGTGCCCCACAGGCTTCAAGGTCGGAATTAACTACCAGCCTCCAACTGTGGTTCCAGGAGGAGACCTAGCAAAGGTTCAGAGAGCCGTGTGCATGCTGAGCAACACCACAGCCATTGCCGAGGCCTGGGCAAGACTTGACCACAAGTTTGATCTTATGTATGCCAAGAGAGCCTTTGTTCACTGGTATGTTGGAGAGGGAATGGAGGAGGGAGAGTTCTCAGAGGCTAGAGAAGATATGGCTGCTTTGGAGAAGGATTATGAAGAGGTTGGCACCGACAGCGTGGGCGATGAGGATGAAGAAGGAGAGGAGTATTAAGGGGGCCAAATGATGTTTGGAATAGAGCACTTTCCCAGCTGTATTTATAAATACTGAGATGGTGATTTGTCAGTATTATTAAAGGCTTAATGAAGACAATAAGTTGGACCTGTGATGTTTTCGGAAACTTTTAACACAGAAAATTAACTAAACACCATATCAATCATTTATGATGAATTAAAAAAACAAAACACATAGGCAAAAGCGACCACTTCAAACATTTTTAGTGACACCACACTTGACTGCCTGATTAAAACTGCAGAATTGTAAGACTAATTAGGACTCACAATTAACATAAACCTCATTACTCTATAGGTCAATTAACAGCAGTGAAAATGCTCATCTAATCTCTGTATGCTAACAACATATGCAATATTTGCCTTAAGCTTTCAGAAAAGGAACATTTCAATTAACACGTTGGTGATGCAATTGCTTAATAAAACCGTCAGATGGCAGCAAATAGACCGTTAAGGCTGAAGGACCTACCAAGATCATTCAGTCACTACATTGAGTCATAATTATTTGAAATAATTATTATAGTTATTGGAAAAAATATCAACACAGTGAACAAACATTTTTCTCTTCCTCCTGTGTGACATTACCCCTCTTGAACAACATAGCAGTCCTTATGTCGGATGAAGGTATATTTTAAATATGGGAAATATATGGGGAAGGCTGTCAGTTAACTTGTATTTCTATCTTAACCTCCATCCATCCATCCATAATTATAAAATAATAATCTGAGATTGCGTGTAAAAAGTGTAGAAAAATAAAGCAAATGAAAACAACTGGGTGCGATGTACCAACATTTGGGAAATGAAGGTTTTGTTAAACTGAACCAATGAATGAGAGCAACCAACATTCTGCTCCAAGGTTCAAGTTCTCCATGTATATCATGACATTATATGAAAAGGGAAGTCAGATATTCTCCACATCTTGGAAACCAAGCTACCAAATTTTGGATCAGCCAAAAAGACAGGACCAGCTCGTTTTTGTTCATGAGTGATGAGAAAAGCATAATTACCAAATTAGGCTAGGAATTTGAATTCAAATTATTTCAAGCCATTATTAGCCTCTATTTAATAATTTATCAGGGAAATCGTTCATCTAGCCTAAACATAATTCCAAAGGGCTGATATCAGCTATATATCCACTTTATATAGTAGTAAAAAAATACTTAAATAATAATAAAGCAGTATTAAAGAAATCGCTAACTAAACGTCCCGATTAAAGCTGGAGTTGATGTAAATAAACTCCAAACCGGTTTCTGATTGGTTGAAGCGATATGGAGCCCCATAGAGTAGGCGGGGCTTCTGACGTCTCCCAGACGCTGGTATTTTCTAGACGCTTCATCGCTCGAGCCAGACGTAGTGGTCAGCAACGTACACTGGGCTCGACTGCGTTAGTATTCTGCGTGTTTTGCTCCTTGCTGGAACACAGGAGCGCAAGTCTAACCACGACCGGTATACATGTAAAACGTATCGTGTCGAGACGTCGTTCAGACGCAAACAGGCGCGGGACGTCGCTGCTTGGCTGTCACAGAAGGTAAGCGAAACTGTCACCTGCTTTTAAGGGAGAGAAGCGGCTCAACTGCGTGTCAGCTGGAGCGAGACACTCGGAAAGGTGGGCAGTTTTTGACCAAAACACACACAAAAAATGGCGACCGACGGCTAATATTACCCTCAGCCGTTTGTTTATAGTGAGTCCAGATTCACCATAAAAGGACTATGTGGATGTTGGTTTGTGACACAGCGGGAGCTACTGGTGGTGTTGGTCTACATCTGCTGTGTATTCCTACGTGCCTGCCAGCATTGGTGTTAGCAACAGTTGTCAGATTCCACAGTACTAGAAATAACGCAGGAATAGCACACGTGTGTGAGCGCATGGAGTTTCCCGAGTGGAGATAGAAAGTGAGGTTGATTTTTTAAAAATATTTATCTATATATATTTAATTTTTGCTTATAAGTCTGGAAACTGCAGCAGGAGACTAATAAAACTGGAATGATGGTTACCGTGTTGTCAGTGGCTATTATAGACCTGCTGACAGCATCGAGGTCAAGGACAACCGATTGTTTACTTTCAAAACAGTTTTTGTTATTCTTTAAATCAACTACTGTTTCATACTAAAGCTAATAGATTATAGTGAGTTAACCAAAGTGTTAATTATTTCAAAAAAGTATTTTTTTTTGTCTATTTTAAAGCATTAATATTTAATCCATTTGTCAGAGGCAAATATATTATTATTATTATTATTTAAATTATGTTTTCATCACAAAAACAAGTACATATGTATTTTAACCATATTAAATGTATTGGGGCTATTTTTTAACTAAAAATAAAAATAAAAATGTTTCTCATATATTTATGGATATTATGCATTGATGAGAAAATGAATATGTATTGTTAATATTATTAATAAAACAAAAGAACTGAAAGTAATTTTATTTCCTTTTTTATTGTAAAAAAACAAAACATTTAAAGAGGTATTTTAAACCAATAAAAATATTGGTCTTTTTTCAACTAACAAATAAAGAAGAACATATTTATGGATTCAACTCATGCGTTCCTTACAAAGCCATGTCACTGTAAAGGAATAATTAGGTTTAAGTTTTATTAACTAAATGTAAAACAAAACATCTACTATGGGCAATCATTTTATAATATATTATTTAGTGTAGAACTTAGTTTTTATGTTAGGACATTTTAAATAACAAGAATATTAAGTTTAACGTTATTTTTCACTGTTTTATTTTATGAAACTGTTTTTTGTTGTTTCTAATATCTTTTGCTGATACTGATGCATTTACCCAGACTAAAGATAAGTGAATGATTGAATTTCAGGTTGGTGTTTTAAAGAGTGACTGGAGGCGACATGGTTGACTATTATAAAGTCCTAGGAGTTCCCAGGAATGCCTCGCAGGACGACATCAAGAAGGCGTAAGTAACATAATACAATGTGATACTTTGCTATGGTGTACTCAATTATTCGTTGAAAAAAAATCTTGTTTATATGTAACATTTTGCTTGCCAGGTTATTTAGATGTAACAAATTAAAGGGGTATTTATATTTGTTAGTTTCAGTTTCACTATTATGACAGTCATTTGTTTACCATTAATATATTTATGAATTTATTACATTGTAGATGTACTTTTTAGGAATATTTGAAAATGTATCACTCAATTTTTAGGCAAAAAAAAAGACAAAGTAGTTCATTTATATTTAAATAACAGAATTACTAATAAATTGGCTTGCAAAAGTATTCATACCCCTTAAACTTTTCCATATGTTGTTGCATTATAACCACAAACTCTGACATTTTGAGGCCACTTTATTAGATTACATAATAAGTTACTCAATTAGCCTATATAAAGTTGCATGTGTATTAAAAGAGCAGCGAACTGTTTTAATATCTTTTCATGTTTTATTTTTCATGCTTGTTTTCTAGCTGTGATCTGATATATTTGAGATAAATATATGTTCTGCATGTGTGAATGTATACTAGGTATCAGCAGTTAATTTTGTATCTGTGTCGGTGCAGATACCGGAAACTGGCTCTGAAATGGCACCCAGATAAAAATCCAGACAACAAGGAAGAGGCAGAGAGAAAATTCAAAGAGGTTGCTGAGGCCTATGAAGTCTTAACTGACAGTAAGTCATGATTTAAATGAATTAGTTACCTTTCTCATTTGTTTTAATTCTTTAAAACAACATTTCATTTAACAGTAGATAATAATCTCTTTTAAATAATCAAAACATAAAAAAAGAGCGTAACTCTCTTGTTTAAGTCTGATGTACTTACAGTGCAACATTTATTTACCTGGGATAAACCAAGATGTTGTTTTGTCTTGGTTTTTCAAAATCTGACAAAAAAAATTAAATATTTTTTCCTACAAATTTTCTATTTTTCACAAAATTGAAAATTGTTGTAAATAAAAGGTAAATATTTATGGGTGGTGTTACTTTGTTTTTAGAGAGCAGACGAGATGCATATGACAAATATGGAGATGACAAAATGCGGCACTCAGGTAAATGCATGTATTCTTCTAAAAATAGAAAATTCATGTCGTTTTACCAAACGTTGATTTGGTGATATTAGCTCTTTCCCCATCCACAACTTTGATCTCTTTCTTTCCCAGGTTCTGCCACCACAGACTTTTCAGATATCCCAGAATTTACTTTCTCATTCCGCAACCCAGATGAGGTTTTCAGGGAGTTTTTTGGAGGACAGGATCCTTTTGCTAACTTCTTTGGTATATCAAACTTTTAAAATAAGCTTAACTGTTTTCTCTTTCTAAAAAAAGTTTTTAAATGTGAGTTGTTTTCTGTGCATATCCCAACACTACTCTGTATTTCTCATCCAGATGATTTTGCATCGTTTGGAGTCCCACATTCTCGCCTCGGCCCCAGTCGATTCTTCTCTTTCCCTTCAGCTGGAGGTAAACACATCAGTGCATGGTAGTCGTAGTAAATTTGGTGATTTTCTTGATTTTGGTTGGACCTTTTTTTTCACTGTTCAAGTTTTACAAATGGCTGCACAGTGACGCAGTGGGTAGCACTGTTGCAAGAAGGCTCTGGGTTTGATTCCACCTTGGGTTTCGGGTCTTTCTGCAAGGAGTTTGCATGTTTTCCCTGTGCATGCGTGGGTTCTCTCTGGGTACTCCAGCTTCCTGACACAGTCCAAAAACATGACTTTTATTCTGATTGGGCACTCTAAATTGTCCTTAGGTGTGAGTAGTTGTGTGTCCTATATGTCTCTGTGTTGCCCTGTGATGGACTGGCGACCTGTCCAGGCTGTACCCCTCCCTGTCGCCCATTATAAGCTGGAGATAGGCGGCAGCAGACCCACCCGACCCCAATAGGACAAGGGTGTATAGAAGATGGATGGATGGATTTTTACAAATGCTGAGGTCCAGTAAAGATTGGTTACACTAACATTTTCTTAACTTTCATAACTAAATATTTTGCCTTTCAGGTGAATTTAGCTCTTTCTCCACCTCCTTCGGTGGTCTCAATGGCATGGAGAGCATGGGTGGAGGAATGGCCAACTACAGATCGGTTTCTACCTCCACTCGCATTATAAATGGCAAAAGCACCACCACCAAGAAGTATGTGAAACTTCCACTCTAGAAATCAATCAGCCGATCACTTTAACCGAAATAAAGTAAAGCCTCTGACATGTCATGCACTAAATTCTTTCACATTGTTTGCTGTTCCTACTTAATTAAATCCATTTTCTCAACTCTAACAGTACTTCTTTTGGTTTTTGATTTACAGGATAAAGGAGAATGGTCAGGAAAGAGTAGAGATTGAGGAAGATGGAGTGTTAAAGAGTGTTCTTATCAATGGTAAGAATAGTGATTAATATGATTTGTTTACTATTTAAAAACAGAAAAATTTGTGCCCTTTTTTAATCATTAATATGTATGGCATATTATTATTATTATTACTATTATTATTATTATTATTACAAAATAATTGTAAAGATTTGTTTTAATCAAACCTATAGGGGCTGTTTTAACTAACTATAGAAAAAAATGATTTGTCTCATATTTTAAAGAATTGATGCCTGATCATCTCTTCAGAAGTCGTTTCCTAAGTTCTTTTTGTTATATTAGAATGCCGATGTGTGTTTATTTGTTTTTGTTTTTTATAGGTGTTGAGGATGAAATGGCTCTCGCACTGGAGCTCAGTAGAAGGGAAGGACAGAAGTCCACTCAGAAACCACAGATAATGAACAGATCGCCCTACCTCTCCGACCAGCAACACGCTGCACCTGCACATCGTTCATTCAGCGCAGCTCCCGGCTACAACCACTTGTCCTCAGAAGACATTGAGGATGAAGAAGAAGACGAAGACCTTCAGATGGCTCTGGCATGCAGCCTGTCAGAAATGGAAGCCCAGCAGAAAGCCGGTGCTACCACCTTCATACCAGGTGCTGGGGGAAGGGGTGGAACCAAAGTGGGTAAAACTGGGGGCCATACAGGAGAGGGGCTTATTAATGGACAAAATGTTATTTTGTCCAGTGGTTATAAAGTTTCTGCAGAGGGGCAAGGTGATGGAGGTAAATTTAAAGTTGGAGCAAGTTCGGGAGATAGCATTGAAATCAAAGAGCCAGCCACATCTGCCAGCACTACAGTGTCGAATGAGGAAAAGCTTAAATTTGTGGCCAAATCATCTGAAAGCAGTGGTAAAAGCAAAAAGTGCTGGTGTGTCATTTGCTAGTAAGGTTTCCATGCTTGTTTGGGAATGCCTTCCACGCTTTTACATATCATGGTGTCATGCAATAGCCACAAATCACGAGTGCAAACATGCTTTTTCAAGATTTGGATGAGAAAACATGATTTGAAAGGAACAAACTTTAAAATACTTGCTGGTGTTTTTCAGTTTGCGATCCGGAGCTATGCATTCGGAGTGCCATTAATCATAAAATAAACCATTTTTAGATTTGTAGTTATAAAAGCACAACAAGTGAGGTTCCTGAGTGGATGTGCCTTTGCCAATTCCAGTATTTCCAAAGGTGGAAACGAGAATGTTCTGAGAAGTACAAGCTGACTGGACAAGTGTGTGTGGGGAGGAAGTTTAGATGAAGAGCACCATGCGTTTTTGTATTCTTGATGGAAATTGTTGAAAGTTGCAAACAATGTGCGATTTGATTTTAGTGGGAAGGTTTGAAATGTGATTGTTGCTAAGGATATAGATTGGAAATATTAGTTTATTTTTAAGGAACAAGAAGATAATGCTAATGATGAAGCTTTATAATGTGTAGGTCTGGCTTTTTCTATGTGTCTGCAACTTTGTCGGTTCACTGGAGCCCTGCCACAAAACTTTCCTGTTTAGACTCAATGGTAAAGACTAATAAGTAAGAACTGTACCAAATCCAGGCCAGTGCAATACAAAAACATCAAAAAGCATCCCGCAGGACTTTTTAAGGCAGTTCGTGGTTATTAATTGCAGGTTTTTATTAAATAGCTGATAACCATTAATTTAAATGTAAAGTAATACTGTAAAGGACAAAGTTTGAACTGTTATACACACGGTGATGCTAAACAGGATTCACAAAATTTTAAAAACACGCTACCTTAAAGGACATCGTGATTATATGTACGGTGCCTTGGGAAAGTCCCCGCTGAACATTTCCAGCTTAATTAATGCTTACGTCTAACGCTGAACATGATCTCGAAGACCTCACATGACAGACATGAAAACTGCACTGACTCATCCATCCGGTGTCTAACTGAGCTTGAGCTATTTAGCAAAAAATATTTAATAGAAAAAAAAGTCCTTAGATATACAAATGACATTCAAAGAGCTCAGGAGGGCTTTTTAGTTGTAAAAAAAGTTTTAAAAACTTCCCTCTTTCCCATTCAGTCTAACCATCATGTGCTACTTTCTGTTGGACAGTTGTATTAAGGTAAAATACGCTAAAAGTTTTTTGTTGTGACTTGACAAAATGCAAAACTTAAAAGGGTGTCTGTACTCTTGTAACGCACTATAATCAAATCTGTTTCTGATGCACTTTGACACAAATAAGTTATTCAGTTTTTACTACTTGGATAACCGTTGTATGATTATTATTACTTTTTTTTTTTACTAATTCGAATCCTTCAATTGCTTTTGTAGTCTCTGATATTGTTCTAAACCTCATTCTTAATAAAACTAGTTAAAGATCTGTTTGAATATTGTGTACGTAACACCAAACCTCAAACAGTCAAGGTTGTTTTTGGATATTGTATCCTTTTTCAACTTTCAACAGATACTACATTTTTATTTCTTAAAATACATTGTGATGGTACTTAAAAAGAATATTTACATCAGGGCCACAGTTGCCTTGAATTAGTTTGTTGTAGCTTGAGGGAGGAAGTTGGTCCTTCAACTAAAGGTCACTAGGAACTTTGCCAATTTTCACAACAATTGCCCTCGGGCAGGAGAATAAAACCCTTACATTGCTTCACTTGGTATTACCCACTTGTCAGCTGTTAAAGATTAAAGCATTCTCTTACCTGATAAAATGTACGTTTATATTTTGTATGCTCTGTTTTCAAGAAATGACTAACCAATAAAGATGAAAGCAAATAAGTTCACAAGAATATCAGGTTCTAATAAATCGCTGATCTCTGCCTTTTTAATTGCATCTGTTTACCCTCACCGTTGCGCTGTAATTGCACATTACTTACACTACAGCATAAACTGTATTTCAGCACATTGATGTGTGGGAGTTTATTAGGAGCAAGCCATTTGTATGGGCTTTTGCTATATATGGTTCTGTCTTCTTTTAAAAAGATGTCGTTTCAGACCTCAAATGAGGTAAAAATGGTACAATAGCAACTGTAAAACAGGATTGTTTTTGTAAAAAAAAAAAAAATTACATTTTGGGTAGTCATTGTGGGAGCCAGATCCCAAAAAAGAGCTAAATTTCTATTACTGTTGTTTAATGTTTTAGGCCGAGCTTTTCTCTCTTGTTTTGCTGGCTGCTATACGACCAGGAAATCCATGTATGTCATTAGTGCTTGGTTTGTTTACATTGAATATATATATATATATATATATATATATATATATATATATATATATATATATATACACAAACATTTAATTGTGCAAAGTAGTTAAATACTGTAAAGTGTGTGTGTGTGTGTGTGTGTGTGTGTGTATATATATATATATATATATATACTTTACAGTATTTAACTACTTTGCACAATTAAATATTTGTTTTTATTTCAAGTTGCCTAATGGATAACTAATAAAAACTAAGCTTAAAGAGTTAAAGAGTTTTTCTTATTTTTTTCAGGTTTTCTTTTTGCCTCTTATCTTACAGTTTGGCATAATGTTTCATGTTTTTTTCCTTTTTTGTTCTGATTCGTATGATTAAATCCTGTCTGAAGTCATTGTCCATCTCTGCTATAGTCACATAATTGAATAAAAAAACAAATCTGATTTTATACTTGGTGCATACATTAAAGCCCTGTCTTTACACTTCCTGCTTCCTGTTTCAGACTCAGACTTCACGGCCTTCCCAAGCTAAGCTGATTGGCTGCTCTGTGCCCTTAAGCCTGACCTGGAGGTAAAGAACCAGTGTGACTCTGAGGCACCTGAATATTAAACACTGTTTTCTCCTCCCTTATGATCCCTATGTAGCTTCCATCACATCATACCTAAGACGAACTGTAACAACTTTTTTTCAACATTTGTTTTTGCAGGTCAAAGGTCATACTCGCTGCAATGCACTTTTTCTGCCCCAAGATATCTTTTTGTCTCATTATGAAACAAAAAAAAATTTGTATTTATATCTTTGTGTATGTCCTTGTGTTTGTAGCTCTTAAAAAAATTAAGCTATTGGGAAAAAGAATAGAACTGGAAATACTCTGAAAGAAAGAAAATTGTTACTGTTTGTGCAAAACAGGTTTTTGATAGATTTTTACCAACGTTTATCTGGAAAACTGATGCAAAATATTTTTTAATCTTGTTCAAAGAATAAGAAAACTATATATTTAAACAAGCAAACATATTTACACAATGAAATTGTTGCACAAATAAAGGAAAATATTAAGAAGTAAAGCTGAGGAAATAAAGATTTTCCTTTCAACTTTGATTAAATTTGTGTCAATTTCCATCTTATTTTTTTGGGAAGAAAATAATAATTGTAATCATGGATGCACAGAGAAAGAAGCTGCTTTTAAAAAAAATGTTTTTACCACAGTCAACCAATTTGAATTTAATCTGCCCTGACAGGGATGTTGGGAACTCTGAAGGTCAATGTTTTTCCTAGTAGTGAACACACTATACGATCCAGTCAGAGGAAAAACATTTTACAACAGGTTGAGAGGAAATGTTTGCAGCATTTTAAAAGGATTAAAGTATCTACATAATCTAAGGAATACACAGACCAAAGCTAACTGGGTTGATGGGTAATAAAAGATGCCAAATATAAGTCTTCTTTAGTTATGTCAGTAAAACTGCTCTCTCACACTGTATTATTGTCACCTCTGCTCTACTGAGGTCAAATACAGTAACGGCAGATCAGCCATGAAACTGACTGGTGGTTCTCTTAAAGCAATTCTAACTGAAAATAATTGAAAAATATTCTCCAACTAATGTCCTTATCATTGTATAAATCCCACTGTGAATCCGAAAACCAGCAACAACATAGGCACATTTTGTTTCTGCTGCATCACATCACGAATTTATTTAAGTCAAGTCAAAAATACATTTTTTATAGATATTTTCTATTTGTCTTGCTACATGAAATAAACACAATCATCAGCGTGAATTATTTACATTAATCACAGGTGCACACATTGACAAACATGTAAAAGAATACAAACAAAGCAGGGCGGTGTGCAGAAATACAAAAAATTGGTAATGTCAATGAACTGCATCCATTAGGTGAAGAAGCGGAGCTGGAAGGGAGACACTTAGATCTGCTAGGCAGAGACAAAGCCTCAGAAGCAAAAATAAAATTAATAATGACAAGAAATTAAGACCATTGACACTTAGTTTTTTTTTTTTTTTTTCTCTTGTGACATAAAACGCTCCATCCAAGGATTTAAAAATCAACAGAAATCTCACTTTGCCTCAGTAAGATTAATGTAATTGACATTTGGTTTTATTCTACTTATCAACGCAGCAAAAACAATTGTAATCTAGTGGGCACTGAGATAAATTCTATGACGTCGATGTCATACAGAGGTATTTTGCGACTGTTAAATCACATACTTTTACTTCACTCGTCTGGAGACGTGTAAAACTTCAATTTGTATATATAGATGTATTCAGACACAAATCTTTCAGTTTTACAAATGAGGGCTGCTAAACTTTTTCAGAGACCAAATATAGATATTTCATCTTATGCTGTAATTATGAGTATACAGGTCTGCACTATGGTCTAACAGAAACCAGTTACCTCCATTTTTTTCATGGTATTAAGGTTTGAAAACAGCTTGGCTGAGCAGACTCTTTTTGGCGTAATGAACCCAGATGAAATGGATCTGACGGATATCTCCTTTGGAGCTTTTGTTTTGGTGTGCCTGTGTGTGTGTTGTGGTCTTGATCCTCAGTCGCTGCATCTCACTGCGGCAGGGCTTTCAAAATGGCGTTCACCTCTTCGGCAACTGCTGTCAATGCGAACTCAAACTGGTCCTGATCAGGAAGAGTGAGGGAAAAGAAACCACGTGATGAACGTCATCCCGTGGTTTCTTTTGGAAAAGTAAGCGGAGACACGGAACACAATCGGACACAAACTGTTGTTACCTTGGTGCGAACCAGTCCGGACCTCTGGTCTCTGATGTGCTCCAGTGTGGCAGCGATGTCGATCTCCTTCACTCCTAATGACAAGAGGAACAGTAACTGAAAGTGGTCGCTCTGGTTCTGGGGCTAAACACAAACCTATATGTCAATAGGGAACATTTGTGGACTTAGGAGGCTTAATTTAATATTCCCTTTTTATAAAAAATGTTTTCATTAGCTGTAACGCTCACTTAAAAACTGTAACAAGCACATTATATATACATTAGCACTAATGTATGTAATAAATCTTTACAATATGAATGTGACTTTTTCAGTTTAATCATTTAGGGGACTCCACCCCTTTCCTTGAGATCTACGGTCCTGCAGGTTTTAGATGCATCCCTGTTCCAACACAGCTCAATAAAATGATTGAATTACTTCTAATCTATCAGCTGTTCCTTGTGATTTCCTGAATTTTATTTTTAGTATTACTATTCAGCATTAACACTGTCATGTTTTGCTAATGCCTGGTGTTGCAGCAGGATTGTATCAAAAACCTGCAGGACAGTAGATTTTTGGACTAGAGTTGGAGATTTCTTATTAAGATTGAACTGGGTTTACATTAGTGACTATAGCTCCCTCACGTGTCCAGTTATTTTCATAACATTTTAACATTATGTTAACAGTACCAAAACTCCACCTTGCAAAAAAATGTTTGTTTAAAGATTACAGCCCTTTATGGTTGTGTTTGTGAGTGACTCACCCTTTGCCATGCGATTCAAAACCATGTCAATAAGGATGTACGTGCCGGCCCTGCTTGTGCCATCACTGCAGCGAACCAAACACACATGTATATATTTAATAATAACTATATAGTGATTTGCCTAAACCCTTGATGCTACATATAAAGATTGACATTTTTACCTGCAGTGAACAATAATTGGGCAGGATCGACCTCGATAGCATTTATTCACCTTTCTGAAAAGAACAACCAACGGACAGTAAAGAAAAACAATAAGAACAGGAGTTCTTTATTAAAAATCCCATACTTAACGTAACGTAAGGAAATGTAGTAAATTCACGTACACATATACGAGTTGCCGTCTTCTAGAAAGATCATCAAATGCGTACAATGAATATTGCCTTGCAAAAGTGTCCATACCTACGAAATGTTTTCCACAGACAAAGTATTTTGGGATACACCAACAGAAAGTAATGCGTAATTGTTAAGGGTAAAAAAAACAAATAGATTACTTTTAAATTCCTTTTACCAACAAATATAATGTGTCATGCATGCTTTTGTAGTCCCCTGTAACTGCGATCACAGCTGGAAATCTTTTGCAATATTTGCCACCAGTGTTGCACCATTGAGACTGAACATTTTGGATCGTTCATCTTTGTAAAACAGCTCAATCTCAGTCAGGATTAACAGAGAACATGTGTGGAAGTTACATTTTGAGTTCTTGCAGCAGTTTCTCAGTTGGATTTATCTCTGTGTACTTATAGAAAATAAATTGAGTCTGAGTTTCAAAACCATTTAATTGTATTGCCGACTGTATCTATCTACCTTTGGCGCTGTTGGAAAAAGAAACTTCTCAAGTCTCAAATCTTTTGCAGGTTTTCTTTCAGGATTGGAAATAAGACTTTGGTGTCATCTGAAATGCATACTTTTCTCTAGTTTTTACATGACGCTCTTCTATAAAGGAATGTAAGTCTAATAGGTGTAATCTCGACCTGAGCTGTGAATCTAAGCAGCTACACCAGCCTTATTGAGGTCTCCTTGCTTTCTGACTGATACTTCTCTCTCCTGTCCTGTCAGTTTAGCTTGACAACTATACTTTTGTATGTTCGGAGCTGTGCCATATCCTTTCTATTTTTCTGATTATCTAATAAAACCTTATATCTGACCTGCAAGATATACTCCTTGTTCTTGACAATTAAATTTGTGAGAACCTCTGAGGCCTTCAATGGAACCTCTCAGTTATACTCAGGATAAATTACACACATATATGGTGAATATTCAGAAAATAAAGGACGTCTAAAACAATTCAGTTGCCTTGGATTTTTATAGGTTTTGTTCACTGTACAATATTGCAGTACTTTGTGTTGGTTTAAAACAGAAAATCCCAGCAACTTTTGAGGTTGGATCATGTCACAATATGAAGAGTAACAATTCAACGGGTAGGTAAGAGAACTTTTGCAAAGGACTGTAACCCTCGCGGCGTCTTAAGCAGTTACTGGCTCATGTGGATTATTTTTCAAATAATGTCAGTAAACTTTGTAAAAACAGAAGGAATGCAAGGTTTGTTAAGGAAGCAATAAAGTGACCAGATTTGCCATGTGACACTCTGAAAGGGCATGTCCAAGTTATAGGTCTGATATGAGGATGTGCAAAAAGGACATGAGGAGGAGGAGAAGCCTGCAGCAGCCAGTCACACCTGCCAATGCTCATTTTTGTGACTATGCAACTGGAGCCAGAGTACTAGCTGCAAACCACAAAAATGACACTGGGAGATGTTAAAATACAAACTTATCAACCTGCACACTAGGAGAGAGGGACAGGAATAGCCAATGAGATGGATAAATGAGATATGAATGGCTTTTTTTGACTAGAGTGGGATACTAAAGGATTTGGGATGTAAAAAAAAAAAAAAATGTGGACTTGATATAAGGAATTAAACACATCTTTTAAAACCTGCATGTTTTAATTTGTAGGAAAGGATTGAGTTTTTGGCACCTTCGTAGAGCTCCTTTTTGGGAGGTGAAGTAAAATACCTGCGAAAGTCAAGCAGCGGCCTCGTGGTGGTGGGAATACCGTCACCCGGCCAGCTGAGCAGGTGAAACTGCGTCAACGTTCTTGTCTCCTGGGTCTGGACATTCTTCAAGTAGAAGCTGCGCACCAGGAAGTCCTTACACCAGATATGCTCTGATACCAAATTTACCTGGGGGGTACAAATACAGGGAGGAATGTTTAAGGTGACTTTCTTACTCAAAAAAATCACCATAAATGTACCAGAAATTGGATAATCATTTCCCTTATATCTATTTGTGATTCAGCATAATTTTTTTGAGGTTACAGCTGAAAACAAACCTCATAGATGTGGTAGAGTGAAGAACCTTCATCCGGCCAGTATCTTTCGCTCTGCTTCTCTCCATCTTCCACCAGAGCCGTCATCATCACAATCACTGTGCAGCCATTCTCCCAAACCATCTACGTAATACAGAGACCACGTTTATTTCCTAACGGAAGTTAAAAATAACTGAACTATGGACCACATAATTATATTGTTGAATTGATTCTTAGTTTGAACTAAAATAAACATAAAAGGTTGTGATATTTACCTGTGTTCAGGGATGTTCCACCATGTAGAACTTACCTTGCAGAGATTTCAGCTATATAGTGTCAAGTATTGTAGATTAAGTATATTTAGCTTCATTTATCTTACCATCAATAACCATCATTTTCCACTAGGGTTTTGTGAAGATAAGGAACCCCAAATCATGATTTTCCACAATGAGGAAGATGTGTACAGGGTGATATACAGTATTAGTTCTGGCAAAAAGCATTTCTCATATATTCAAAAAATTGCAGTTTTGCTAGCTAATACCAGTAAACCTTCCACATGTTTTTTTTTTTTTTTTGAGTTTCCGACAAGGCCTTTGTGTGTTTATTTTTTTCCTGTTTCCATTAGAGGTCAGATCTGTGTAGCTGTTTTAGCAATGCATTCTCACACCTGAGCTGTACATCTCTTTAGCTCCACCAGTGTCACTATAAACTCTAGCTGGTTCCCTGATAGTCTTCAGCCTGACAGTTTAGGTGGATAGCGATGTCATATTATGCTTCCTTACTTTATGACGAATGAGTGGGGTATGTGCCATGAAATATCTAAACCTTGATCAAACACTAAACCGCTTTATCCTTGACCTACCTGCTGTGTTCGTAGGTCATTAGGATGCCTGCAATTCACTAATTTTCTCTACCACAACCATTTTGAGCGTTACGGAGCAGAACTAGGGATACTAGACACATTTTTATATTATTTACCAAAAAGTTTTTTTTTAAAGTAACTGGTTGCACTTGATTTTTTAAGGGGTATCAGAGTAAAGTGGAGACTTTGTAGACTGATTTGTAAAAAAATTAAAAAAACCTAAAAGGTTGTTTCAATTTCCTTCTATATAAAATATATACACTGTCTTCTATTAGTTTATCACAATAAATAAAAATGAAAATGTTGAAGTTGTTATGGGACAAAATTACATTTTACAACTTTTGAAATTATGCATATTAAATTGCTTCATATTCAATGTCCCATACTTTGGTTACAGAGTTGTAGAGAAGAAACAAATGAAAATGACAGGTTGCAAACAACAAAACACACACACATACAAAACATTACAAAAGTATGTTTTTATGTGACTGACCTGCCAGAAATCAACCACAGTGTGGGGCAGGGGTCCTTGTGTGGCGATATAGGCTGGTTGGCGAGGGTCATGATCAAACTAAAAGGGCAAAAAGCCAAAAGTCAAATGCAAGTACAAATGTACTTTTGAGGACATAAACATGTGTTAAGGCAGGAATTTATGTTAATGAGAATTTCTGAAAATCGGGTCAGGTTGCACAAACTATGAGACTTTTTAAAAACTTGTTCCCATTAAAAAGTGTTTTTCTTTTCTTTACATTACATTCTTAATAATTTAGATACACCATATATTAAACATACATTAAATTGTCCTGTTTAAGTGATTTCTTACAATAAAACTGGCATTGATGTAGTCTTGTTGGTTGGGGTTTACTTCGTGCTTCAGCTTCACTCGAGAGTGATCATCTGAAAAAGAAAAAAAACAATGCTTTTTGAAGACAATTTCTTAACCTAAACAGCATTTAAGCAATTAAAAAAAGTGTCCTGTGTAAGGATTTATTGGTGACTGACAGGGGAGAGCTTCAGCATGACGATTTCTGTCCATGTTGGCAGGTTCCTGAGCAACAGCTACGGAGCAGGGCTCAGCCTGATAGGAGCATAGAGCCTCCCATTCCTTTTGCAGCCGGTCCTTGTTACGCAGGTGATCCTCCATGTATGCCTGCCGCCACAAGATAAAACAGTATTAACGCACCTGGGAATACCTATTTATTACACTTTGAGCACTCTGTCATCCCCTCACCAGAATCATGTGACCCGTGGAGATGTCCATGTTGGACTGAGCCGGCTCCTCACTCCAGGAAGGGGTAGAGCTATGGGTGGAGGACGGGCTGTGCTGCGGGCCGTCGCTGAATTGCGAGGACACGCTGCTGACACGAGAGGTATCGGTGCCCCTGCGTCCGCCGGCTCCGGCACCTGTAGAAGGTCCTGCAATACCACTAGTCACCCCTCCGACACAATCTTGTCGGCAGAGAGAGGTCTTGGAAGCCATATGCTGCCGACAGAGTTCCTAAATAAAGAGAGGAGAAATCCAAATGTTTAACGCATTGATCTAACCACACTTTATAAGCTTTAAACAACAAAAACCATTTTAGAGTAATGAGAATAACAGTTACTCCCAGTTTATCCATTTGCTTCCTATACTATTACCTAAACTATACTATTTAGTAGTGATTAGACTTTTGCAATTCTTTTCTTAAAGTTTAACGTCCTTACTACTTTTTATTTTATATTACTTGATGTTTTTCAGGTTTCTATCTAAACATAAAAGCATGTTTTCCAAGTAGTGCCTGAAAATGTGGAAGGTATAAAAGGGGGAAGCAAGAGAAATGGTGCTGTCTCTTAGCTGAGACAGCTTCTTGGAGGAGGACATTGACTGGTGTTGCTGCCAGGGGCATTCGACAACTATTGTCACAACAATTAGACAATAAACTCTCTTTTTTTCCATTTCTTCTGCAACTGTTTATGTCTTCTGTCTTTTCAAACCCCCAGTCGGTTGTGGCACACAACTGCTTGTACTGAGCCAGGTTCTGCTGGAGGTTTCTTCCTTTCCACTGTCGTTACATGCATGTTGAGTAGGAGGTAATGCTGCACGTCAATAACTCTATGCAATCTGCTGGGTTTCCTTAGATTGGAAACTTCTTAAAAACTTTTGTTATTATGATGTATCTAATAAGACATCTCTTGTAAATTGGCGCTGTATAAATAAACTGATTCTTTATTCTTAAACCAGATAAACTTTATCTCAATGCCAGCTCTTAAACAAACAGACAAGTAAAAATCTGAAAGTGGGCTCAAGCATTGCTAATACCATTATGAAGCAGAATTTAACAAGCGTTGGATTGTTCACCCACTAATAGGGAACTTGAGATTGGATTAGACTGTCGTGAGACAGGTAATTTTTACCCTACTGATTATGTGTTGCTGCAATAATCCTTCATTTTCAATGTTACATCTGTACCTCCTGCAATGTGTTATTTTAAAAATTATTCTAGGAAGACCTCAGTGGATTGTTAGAGAAGGTGGCCAGAGTTTATGGTTAAAATACATAGAGCTAAAAACGGTAAGAAGACCTGTTAGATGATACAAAAATTGAAAATGCATTATTTCAGATTTTCAGCATCCAGTCTGACCAAAATTTGTGTTTGTATGTGCACTGTTTATAAATACATAATCTAAAATGTGTGAAATGTGGGTTCCACAAATATCAGACATAAAGGTTCCAAATGTGAATGTGCATGACAGTTTTTAAATCTAATTTCTGAAAAATCATAACCAAAGAGGTGTGGTGTTGAGTTGTAATAAACGTTGAAAATGTTAAAGGGATTTAAAAAGGGAAAGAACTTGAACCACTTAAACATCTACTGGCTATTTCAATTCTACTCAAAGTGACAGACACAATAATAATAATAAAGCTCTGTGAAAAATAAACCTGTTCTCACCTGGTAGTCAAAGTGTGTGTCTGCTCCTCCTTCTGGCCCCAGGCCGAGCTTCCCATTCGCTACTTGGTGATTGTAGTGCCTGAAGCAAGCTATACCTATGGCCAGTCCGAGCACACCTCCCACCACTGCCATGGAAACAAGGGTGATGACGGTACCACTGGATCCTGGAGGGACCCTAATGACCTGAGGGAGTCCCCGTGCATCTGTTCTCTGAGAAAAGAAAAAAAAATAGCCAAAAAGAAGTAAAGAAGAGAGGACGAAATTTATGTGTGTATAAATAGTTTAAAGTCAGCTTTCAAATAACATCAAGGTGCATTAGAATGTGTGCTGTCTCATGACTCTGATTCAAAGGTCTCCTTATTTTATTTTCACAACTGATCTGATTCTCTGGAACACGGAGACAGCTGCGGGTGCTTGTATAGCAGATGAGGTCAGATTTCACAGACAGAGGTCTAAAATGTCAGGGTGCCTCTGCTCCATAAATCTGGTTAAAAGACAGCTGAGGTCCACATAAAGGCCAGCCAAGTATCCCATGGGATGGTTTGCACATCACCACTATCCAAACAATGTCATCCCACCTGTTTGTAAAACAGTTTGTAATATGCTAACCCACATCTACAGAAGAAACAAATGTATGTACAAATAACTTTCACTACAGACGAAGGCTAAATCTAAGTACAAAGAAAATACATACCGTACTTTTCTTACGTATTGCAAAAGCCCTCAAATTAATTTGCAGTAGCAAATCAAGGACATGTGCAGATAAAACGGGTTCAAATACACAGACACACAAAGAAAGCAAAGGATATGATAATCCTTCTTTTTTTCAGATCTCATTGTTTTCCCAGTGCAGTGATCAGAAAATAAACAGGATGTTTTGTTTAGTAGTGGGAAAATTAAAGCTCTTAAAATGACATAAAATGGGAATAAAGCACCCACTCCTTACCTTAAAAAAAACTTAACTTTGTTAAATGAAGTGATAAAAAACAAAACAACAGAAACACTGTGAAGCATGTGGAATGAATGAAACGATAAATAAAATGTAAAAGTTAAAATGCAAATGAAGGCAGAATAAGCATCTTATATTTCCTCAAAACGTTTCTTATTGTCTATACTTCATTTGTGATTAATCTTTCAAGCACAAAGTAAAAGATGTGGGGGAGGCTCATTGTGTTAACGGCAAATACCGAGGTCATCGAACCTTGTATGTCAGTTGCCATAGCACCTGGGATCGGGAAGAACGGGGTGGGAGGTGGGGGGACTACAAATGCCATGGCAACAAGTGAAGTATTGGTTCTGTGAAAGTGTCACCTGACTTACTAGCTTTGGCTACAGATTAATGCACACGCACACACAAAAGAAAAAAATGACTCACACCATTACAGCTTTAAAGATAGTCGGAGATGGAAAACAGTCCTTGAAGGTGAGATCAATGTACTGCAGTTCAAATGTTTTATACAACAATATGAATATTGGACAGAGAACTTGTTTGAACTTTCTTATTAAATTTCACTCTCCTAGTTATCTTTACCGGAGCTGCAACTTCTAAACTCCCTTTAAAATGAATAAGACCCATCTTGTGTAAAATGTATGTTACGTTAATATATTTGATGGCCCCCACAGAGCTAAATGTAAACGTTAGTTTTACTCTTTGACAGACAGAAGTTTTAAGTTATCCCAACAAGAAAAATAACTGACAAGATCATAAAAAATAAAATAAAAAACAGCCTAAAGTCGTCATTATTTTTAAAACTGGAAGTTAACTATATGTTGGAATTACCTCTCCGACACCAGTCTGGACAATTTTCAGGCCAGTCTCAGACTCCAGATACTTCTTCTCAGATTCTGTTGAGGTAGAAGGAAGCCTCTTATAAAAGCAGGATAAGAGAAAAGCGTAAAAACTGCAAGTGTGACAGAACAAAGTGCCCACGGAAAATTCAAAATGGCCGTTTGTATGTGTGGGTCATACAGTAGGTGTTAAGAGCATCATTGGTGTTAGAGCAAATGTGTGCATCTCACCGGCTTTGGCAGCCACCTCTGCAGCAGTCATGTTGTGTTCATTCTGGCGTATACGGAAAGTCAACGCTTGACCCACCACGCTTTTTATGCACAAAAACAGACATGCATGTTGAAGGCTCATAAAAAGGTAAAACAGTTCCCTGACATGGTGACAGTATTGCCGCCTTACCTGATGTTGATGAAGCTGCTCGTTGTCAGGTGTATTTTTTCAGCCAGAAGCTGCAACAGCTTCACTCCATCATACAGACTCAAGGGACTGAGATAAGGAAAAACTACAATTACATTCATTAAGCTGGTCACCTTTTATTTCTACAATTGACCATAAAAACAAACAAACATATAAGTTGTTTTAGGATCAAATTCTAACCTCTGGTTTGTTACGATGTACCCATACTCCTCTTTGCCTCCAATGCCTTCAACGAGAGGTTCCTTAAAGCCTTTTTCAGCTTCAGCAGATGCAGCCTGTGGAGGTCTGGAGGCAGATGTGGGGAGGCTGCCACTCTTAGATGGTGTTTTATCAGGGAGTATGCCAGTGGAAGCTGCATCAAGCGGAGCTGGCAGAGGAGCAGACTTCTCTGATTTGGAAATACTGTTTTTCTGTAAAAACTGCATCTAAACAGGTGATAGGGGACCAGTCAGTGTAAAAGGTGGATGGCTAATGCCTTTTTGTTTGCTGTTAATCATGATATTTGACATACCTCCTTAAGATTGACAAGATCTTTTTCATTTGGGTCTATGTTGAGAGAGGCAAAGATCAGTTTTAGACTGTTGCTTGGATGAAACATGATGCAACTTTTTTTACATTCTAAACATACACATACGGTAGTTCCTTTTTTTTTTTTTAAGAGAAGTATGCATTTAATAGATAACCTATTTGTTCCTGTGCTTGCAACAACTGCAGCATAAGAGCCAGCTTGTAGAGCTGCTCCTGGCTGAGTTCTCGGGGATCAATGTTGTTCTTCTTCAACAGATCTGACATCCTCTGGAGCAAGCCATCTAACATGGAAGAGCAGTTTATTTACACAGCTAGCAAGCAAGCTGCTAGATAAAGCTATTATGCCATGCAATAAATCTAACAACTTAAGCTGTTTTGTTCACCATTGGTTCCAGTCTTAGTAGCAATCTCCTGTGGAGCTTTCTTATTCTGTAGGTTTTGTTGTCTTCCTGCATTACCAAGCCTCTCCTCTAGAGTATAGTCTTCCACATATTCCACTGGTATCTCTAAATCCTCATAGGAAGGCAGACCTGTAAAAGAAATAGTAAGTTATCATGCTAAATTGTGTTTGTAAATAGTTTATACTTTGGCCATTTATTCCTTTTTTTCAGAACAGTTGTATCTGGTCATTTCAGAATAAACATGCTTTTGCTATTCATTCAATCTACAAAGGATATGTCGGTGCTTAAACCCAATTTTTTCAAAATAAGATGTGAATGTGTTTTTTTTATTGAACAAACAATTATAACATTCTTTCGTTTCGAAGGTTGTCTTGTTTAATAGCTCTCCCGCATATGATGACGCACCTGCTCGGTTCAAAATGAATCACTTTTAGACTAAGCTCTCTGGTTGCCAAAAACTTATAACAAACATACATAAAACCTGCTTACATAAAAAACTAAAAAAACTAAAGTATAAACGTCAATCTCTCTTGCATTCAACTTGGAAAGTTCAACGTGTTATTTTTGTGAAAACATCAGAGCAGATTAGATTTATGTGAGGAGTGTTTAAAGCCAAAACGATTATTATCACAGTGACAAAAGCTAAGCATGTATAAAAGGTCATTTACAAGTCAAGAATGCAAAACGTCTCACAATTGGCTAGAAAATAACAACATTACTTGTTGTAAGATGTGTATGGTTTTACCTGCATGAGCTATGGGTGCAGCCCCTCTGTGCCGATAAGAAGGCGGTGCAGATGCTAGGTAAAAAGAGAGAGCTTCCTGCAGTAGCTGTCTGTCCCGCTCTCGCTCCCTCTGGCTACCCTGGGAACTTGAGGATGGGCGGATATATCTGCCTGCACTCTGAAGAGATCTCTCCAGTTCGTCTTGGTATCTGTACTGTGACTGTGAGAGAATAAAAAGCATTAATATTAACTAGAATCAATCACACAGAAATTTGATCTTAGCTTGTATTTGGATTGAACGTGCTATGGTTATTTTAATAACATTCTAATGTCAACTTCGTCAGATTTATTGCAGATGTGCTTATATACCTGGTGATATGCATATGGGTCCAAGGATGGCGTTTGCAAATGCAGTGGGGCCTGAGGAGGATCAACATACTTATAGTCCACATATTTACCACCAGAAGCTGTGGACCCTGATTTAGAGTTGGGGTTGTAGGAGATGTGCGGTTTTGAGCTGTTAAACAGTTGAGAAACACAGGACAGGCTTACACAGGTGTTGCGTGGTGTGTTTGTATGATGTTTATCAAACATAGTATTGGGGCTTACAGAGATGAATGAGAAGAGACTGAAGAGGGGATATGCTTTGAGGGAACAATGGTATGTGGAACTCTCTTCAGCTCTTTTGATAAAATATACTGGGTAATATCATCTTGCCATGACAGACCTGCACAGAGACACACACAAAAAAATTAAGTGAGACCTAAAATGTAAGCTTTAGGAGTAAGTATGAAAAGTGGACACATATCCACAGAGATTTCTATTTTTATTTTTTACAATTTTTGATCATATAATAAAAAGATTTATGCCTAACGTCATTATTATTAAATTAAAAAAATATTAAAAAATATGGATTTTTAAAGAATCAGCCTCCTAACCCAATATAATGCACTTTTAACAGTTAAAGCTTTTAAAAAAATAAATAAAAATAAACAAACTACTGATGTTTTTCATGGTATCTCTTACCTTCCAGCATGAGCTGTTTTAGGACTACTTGCATCCTTTTTAAAACAGAAGCTGTCACCTGGTACTGGACCTGGTCCTGCTTGGAGCTCTGACACTGACCAAACAACCCATCTGGAATAGGCACATATAATAACGGAAGAGGAAATGTTATGACATCATGCTGCATGCACTGCAGTACAATTGTTCCCTTGCAGCAAGAAGATCCTGGCTTTTTTTTAGGATCTTTTTGGATGGGTTTGCATGTTCTCCCAGTGTATGCGTGGGATCCCCCAGGGTACTCTGGCTTCCTCTCACAGTTAAAAAAAAATCTATATATACATTTTTGTTAATGTAATACTTTACGTTGTGCTTAGTGCATGGTTGTGTTTACCCTTTCCGAAGCACTACCCCTCCACCATCCTGCAAGAAGAAATTGGCATGGAAAATTGATAGGTGTGTTTAATATATAAAAATATATTATGTATAAGTTTCCATCTCTGACACTTTGTGATTTTCTATATTCAGCAATCTTTCTAGCTGCTAAGGTGCACAACATTACACAATTTAAAATCTGAATTAAGCATTAAATAAAAGTATGCAACGTTCTTTCGATTTATTTAGTTTAGACGATTTGAAGGGAGACTACGCACTGACATCATGGTATGCAAATAAAATGTAAAATAGACCATTTCAACCCAATTACGTGGATAACACTGTTATTTGGTTTGTTTGTGTGTCTTATGCTCACATAATTTAGTAACCTCAGATTTTCCCGTGAAAAGCTCCAATTAATAGATCAGATGTGTAGTGAGGAGAAAGATGAAGCAGAAAGAGAATCTTTCATTTGGTGCACTGATGAGTCACTGCAGGCACCACACTGGCTAAACTGCTCACATCCAAATCTGCTACGGTGACATAAGAGGGGTAAATTTTATTCTGAGCTGATAAGACAGTTTTACACCCAGAAGCAGAATGGCGAAAGCCAGGAGTAGCATATGGGGAAAGGTGTGAGTTAGACTGCTTAAACTAATTTCTGAGAAAAACAAACAAACATTAAAGGCGCAGGATCGACAAAATCCTACTCAATTTCTGTTTTTACTTTTCTTTGTGCTTTTGTGACTGACTTGAACTATTTAAATGTGTCACCAACAGCAGCTCGAAGTTTTTAATTATTTTTTTCCCTCGATAAGAGAACTTATTAATTTGGAGATGAGAGTAAATAATAATAAGAAAAGCAACACATAGTCTTTCAGTTAAAAAATATATCAGTATTAAAGGTTATAGTACTGAATATTTGTTTGACATGCACAAACCAATACCAGATTGTTTAATGTATTAGGTTTACAAAAACGTCCCATTAGTTGTGCTTGACAGATGGTCATCATAAAAAGTTTTTTAATGGTACTTCTGCTTCTCTTTTTTTTTTAAGCACTTCCGAAGTCTAAATTATTTAAGTATTCAAAACTAACACAGCTTAATCTGGTGCTTGAACGAATGACTAACTTTTTTTACCATATTTCTCAGGCACGCTTGGTTAAAACTAAGGTAAATATCATATACATAGCTCAGCTGAAATTAATTTTGAACCCCCCAAAAAAGGACAAAAACAACTAACAACAGGCACAAAAAAGAGACAATGATTTATAAATAATGAGGACAGCATGGAGAAAAAAATAATTTAATTTGCAGTCACAAAGCATTGATTGATTGAAGAGGTAGGTTATTTATACATTCCAATTGTCCACAGCTATTAGATGAATATTGTTTTTAATTGAACTTAGAAATGTGGTCAAGTTTTACAGAGTGGTAATAGAGTAGTTTGAATTGAAGAACTTAATTTAAGATATGCCAAGATGATTTCCACCTATGGATCAAAACACTTTTTTGCACCTTTATTTTGTTATCTGAGTAAAAAAACAAAGTACCCCCTAAGGTAAGTATGGTTTTAATTATAAATAAAGCAATACAACCCCAAAACAAACATAGAAAAGACTTGTTGCCAGCAGAAAATAAACAGGTTCATTACAGTTAAGCCAAGACATGGAAAACAGAGCTAAAGAGTGAAATGAAAAACAGGACTCCAAAATCCAACACAACCTCCATGTCCAGATAATCATACGTAGCGAGGTATCCAGAGGGCAAGGATAAAAAGTCAGAAAACAAAAACTTGGTCATGAACAATGAAAACAGGAAAGTAACACTAGACACTTAAAAGCGTTATTGATTTCAATAATCTGGGGCTATCTGTCTGCCAATGAGCTGCTTTTACAGCCAGAACATGAGGTTAGCTAAATGAAAAGTTATATGGACACAGGCGGGATGGAAGAAAAGGAGGAAAGAGGAGCAAAGAGGAGGGTAAACAATGGCAGATAGAACAGGTCAGAATCATGAAAAATGCTATTAAATAAACAGGAATAAAGTTATGACTATCTACTCTCAAAGTCAATTAAAACATAATTCCCTGATTTACTGAGATGTATTACTAGACATCAATACCAATACGTGTTTTTTATGTCCTTTCATAAAACATTTCCATAACATAGGGTCTACAAAAGAAAAAATAGGGCACCAGGTACGTCACTCAATAACTTGTGAAGTAATACTTTGAAGCGTGAGGGTTTAGCAATCAATAATTCAGTTGTGGTAGAAGTATCTATATTCGGCCAATGGAAAGGCTTGTTGTGCTAAATTGACGAGGACGCTTTGTATGTAGGTTTAGTAAACACCTAAATATGGATCTGTTTAAAATGAAATACATGATTCAGGTCCCTTATATAGATATTATTTTCCCAGCTTTAAAGAAGAGGGTAGCTATAATTTTAAACATTGCCAGTCTATTCAATAATAAAAGTTGTTTAGAATTGTGAACAAAACATTTACTAAAATACAAATGGCAACTCTGAGGCATGGACAAAAAACTCATTTAGGTAAAACATTACATTTAAACTTACTTTTAACGTTATTTCTGAAAGCTAAGGTGTAATTTGAACTCCAGTAATGTGTATGCAAGGCTTCAAATTCACATAATAGAGAACAATTATGTGCCTCCGACATGTAAAACAAGATTATCCATATTTAGTTTCAGAAAAACATACCTACAGAATGATGAATCAAAAATCGATGCTACTATGTGCAGCAATAAGGGTGACAGTTCTCAGCAGATGGTGCATTCCACATTTAAGATGTTTTCCTGCTCCACTACAGCTGAATTAAGGCCCAGATTACCACTTTAGAAAGTGCTAACACCAATCATTCAAATAATTTTTATGACAAAGCAAAATGCTCCTTCATGTCTAGAGTAGGTTCTTAATGTGACTTGTTGTTAAAGTTCAGTAAAATGTTCATGGTAAGTAAATTAAACGTAACAATTCTGCCACTAAAAAGAGAAAGACTCTTTAGGTTTTGTTTTTTGTTTTTTTTAAAAAGGGAATGTGATATTATGCCTTTTAGCACACAAAGGTAAACAAGAGAGATGGTTTGTATTTATTCTAAAACTGGCTTAAGTGGATTATCTTTGTTGAGCTTTAGTGCGAGTAGATGGAGAGCTGTGTTTCAGCAATGGCTGATAAACATATTAGAGCAATAACGGCTAAAAGGCTACTTTTTGGTGCACCACAGCTTTGATAATGCCTTGGACGACTCCATTTCATATAAGTCTAAGCTATTATCAGTGCCAGGATAAAAAGGAAATCATTGCTGTGTGAGTTCAAATTGCTGCCTTCAGTTTAGTTTAAAGAGTCACTATAAGTGACTGTGTTGAGTTTAAACAATAGGGTACAGTAAAGCAAACCCCATTGTCTCCTTTTTAGGTGACAGAGACCCAAAGACTGTATCCACATTTAACCAGCTGGACTCATAAAAGTGCACCCTAATATTCAATTCAGTAGGTCGCTGGCGGTTAAGAGCCTTGCCTTGAATATCAACATGTGGCACAGCAGAATGCAGGAAGTAAACCATACTGTTTTATAATGACAACACATATTAAAAAGTTAGTGTCCTCTGTGCTCAATTATTGTGACACACCTTTTTGGGAAGAGACAAAAAGGATCCCTACCATTACTCAATGACCAGTAGGATTGATATGCATCAAATTGACCCGACTTCACATAGAGTAAAACATGCTAAGGTAAGTTTAAACTATTAGTTTAAAAGGCATAGATCTTTTTTATTTGAGTAGTTTGAGAGTTCATATTAAACTATGAATGCTCGTATGAATGAGTACATTATTGATTGCAGGATGAAGCACTTTTGAATTGTTGGGCGCTATACCATTGCAGGCCATTTACCATTTATGTTATAGTTATAACTTGTGGTTTTGCACCGCTCATATTTTCTTATCATTGTTTCTGGTTCAACATTTTCTGATTATTGTGTTTATATTTTGTGACTTTTAATTCTGCTGACTGGGTTTGAAGTATTTTAGTTCTTTGTTGTTGTTGAACTGTTTGGAGGCTTTTTTTATATTTATTTATTTTGGTCCTCAGGATTTTTCGCATTATTCAAAAATATGCAAACAATGCTGTTTTTTTTCTAAATGCGTTTTTAAAATAGCTATTTGTTGTTCCTATCCATGGTAGAATGTTTTTGTTCGTTGTCCAATTGAGAGGCCCCAGCCTTTAATGGGATTCAGGTAGGATTATGTTGGCATAGAAACAGGAAGATGTATAGTTTATTTTGTCAAATGGATGAATCATCTCCTCAGTAGCAGTCAAGTTCTCCAGAGTCCTGCTAATGACCTGCTTATTTGACTCAGCTGTGTTGAAGCAGAGAGACATCTAAAAATTGCAGGACATCAGCCCTCTAGGACTGGAATTGCTAGCCTCTACTGTAGATCATGGGTAGTTTTTTCAGGCCATTTATTGGCTGGTTGCTGTTTTTTTTCTGCATTTTATGAAATCCCTGAAACTAATTTAAATCTAAAGATTATACACGTAAGGCACGGCTTAAACTTTATCCTCAACCCAAAAATGTTATGCCCTGTAATGTCATCCTGCTTTTAGAAAACTAGAAGCTCAGTACACAAGACACCTCTAAAAAAATGACATGATAACAAAAACTATAGTCTGTTGTGTGAGGTATATATAGATGGCACACAACAAGACCTGACTCAGGGATTATTTTATTCACATACAGATATTGCTTACAGTAGGTCTGACAAGAGTATGTATAATCTATGTGCAAGAAATATTTTTTTTCCCCTGCTTATGAAAGTAATTTCATTTCTTCTTCCTAACTATTTTATCTGGTTAAAGAGTGCAAACTAAATATCTAGATTTGCCTTTGTTAACTATAACAATACATTGTAGTAACTACCTTAATAAGAACATGCGTAGGATGTGTTTTTTTCAAAAAAAGATGTTTATTGCTACATTTACAGGATTATATTCTTAGTTAGACTCTACATTTGTTTAATTTGTAGTTTTCTTTAGTCATTAATAAGACACTATTTAGGGGAACTCAAAAAACAATCTGTTTTAAAAGTTATATTATATTTTTCTTAACATTTGTTTTAATACATCTTTAAGATCCAGCGCTAGCAAATCCAAAAATGTTAGCATAACATTATAAACAATATAGGACTGTAATTTTACGTTCCCTGAAATATTAAACTTGTAGTTGTGATCTGACACCCACAAATTTCAGAAAAAGTACAAATCTTTTAAAAATAATTTCTGTTTATTTTAGTTTAGAATTCTTACAGGACTTTACGTCAGAGAGCATTTTCCTGTGTTCTCTTTCCCAAGTAGTTGACAATACAATCAATATCCCAATCCAATTGTTGTAAAATGGATTAGTATAAAAGGCATGACCCAACAGTGAATTAGCAAAATATTCAAAACAGAGCTGTTTTTTAAATAGCAGCTTTTAAAGTATATATATTTTTAAATTTAACGTATGGTTTGTAGGTAAAAAGCTGTACAGAATTCTCAATTTATAATTAAATTCATTATCATTTGAAAATATAGTCATAAACTGTACAAAGTAGTCAAATTCTGTTTTTTTTTTGGTTAAGTCATGTTTATTAAAATTTAGCAACTAATATCTTCATCTGAACATAATTGAAGTAAGTGCAAATGCTTCTTATGCAGTGCTATTGTTGTACATAGGACCATTGCATGAAAGGTAGTGGCAACCTTTTTAATTTTCTTCTCACCATAAAGGCTATCTCATATCGATAAAAAGAGTTAATTAGTCTTTGTGGGTTACAAATAAGAATGTTTATGGCGTATTTTATATAGGTTGTTGACAAAGGGACGGGGTCCAAAATAACAAAAAGCTTTTGTTGGTTCTCCAAATACCTTTCTCCTGTTCTCCCTTTCTTTCTGTATGTAAGCAAGCTCTTTTATCCATTTGTTATTCTGTTCAACTATTGAGTGTCTGCGTTAGTGCCGTTTCCACAGAGAGCGACGTAAGTGTGTGTTACTGACTCATCGCTGTATCAACACAACAACTGTGGGGGAGTCGGCATCACCGTGACGTCAGTGTTGCTACGGAGACCGGGGTCGATGGGGAGGGGTTTAGATAAAGATGACGAAACGTAGACGAACAAGTGACGGAGAGATGAAGACTAGTGAAGTAAAAGAGGAGGAATCCTCATTTTTTTTTTCTTTCTACAAAATATTTAATCCTGTTAAATATAGGACTTATAAAGTGTAAATATTATGTATGTGTTTCAAGATTCTATAGAAGTAGACATATTTTTGGTTTAAAAAATAAAAAAGGACATAAGGTTTATTATTTCTACGTGGCTGTGGGTTGTACTTACCATTAGTGCAGAACTGATCCCTCACGCACAGTTTTCTCTCAAACAGGCAACCTGAGACAGAACGGCAGAACGATTACCATCTTTCCCAGACATTTCCATGATAACAGTTGATTTAAATCAACTTTAAAGGGTAAAAACTACGCAAAAAGCTCCTAATCTCGATTTACCGTCTAAATTTAGTCTGAAATACGCTGCACCACAATAAGCTACACCGTTATCTCTTCTCTGCCAAGCTACATTTATTGCTATCGTTTATGGAGTGGTGCAACAAACTGAAAAGATATGAAAAGCTTGCTAAACCTAATAAGTCACTTCGGTAGTTTTTCCACTTCAAAGCTTTATATCTGACATCAACATTCAAACAAAGATGACCTTTTCTAAACATTGGGGGCCGACATATAACACTTCCATATTAATTTTTTAGCTCTTAAACCATTTTCTATTTAGGGAGTAAGACCTTGATTATTAGTGTGGGAAGGAACAGGTGGCCGGAGAAAGATAGGGGTGCATGGATACAATTTTGTGGCTTCCCTTCTTCTTTCTGT
>JAVLVB010001001.1:731124-743912 GCA_032876305.1 Orestias chungarensis
ATAGATAGATAGATAGATAGATAGATAGATAGATAGATAGATAGATAGATAGATAGATAGATAGATAGATATATATGCATATCCACAGGGCAGGTCAGACATATTGTAAATACTTAGTGGTCCATAATTTTTCATCAAGCTTGACTTCAAACATTTTATATTTTATTTATATAAGCCTCAATTTTATATACAAAACTGCTGTCCTTCACGAATGCCAACAGTGTGCCTTGTCCCACTGAGATCTGTGCCATCCAGCCATAATTAAACGTGTAGAGGAGATCAGGATATAGGTAAATTTTAATATCTCTGAGGTCAGCAATTACTTTTTTCACCCTGTAGTTTGATGCTTTACTCCAATTAGACATTTACTCAAATTTGTTTAATATTTTTTTCTGCACTTCTTTACAATAAAACTCTTAGTGGTGCCACTAACACCTGGTGCTTACTAACAACTACAGGGAGCATCAGTTCTACTAGTTTGCCATTATGCCAGACTCGAGGAAAAAACTAGTTATTGTCTATTGTATTACCAGCTCCTATTAAAAATCAGAGGAAGGCAATAAAATCTCATCTAGTAAATAATGTGCATTGCATGCTCTAGTAGTGGTGGGTTTTGACACATGGATAGTATTGTTTTAGCACCTGTTGCACACTGAAGAGCTTTAGTTTTAGACAACTGTATTGTTCTGATTTGACTGTCTATGGTAACTAGTTCCCTAGAATAACATAGTCAAAGGATAAAATGTATCCAAAATCTTTTGCGCTTTAAAAACAGCCCTTTGGATTACCAGCAAGACTTCTGCTCGTGACAGTATTGACATAAATAAATAGTGTTATACAGCAACTGTTTGGCTTAGACACATGATTTGACACAATGCTTGAGCATAATACTGGCAAGATTGGCAAAATACCATTTAAAAACCCACATTTATATTTATTATAGGCAGCAAGTAATCAATCAACGCAATGTAGATCAAACATCATTCAAATCAAGCTGGCGATTGTAGTCATTCAACAGCTTGTTTCTCATAGCAACTGGACATCTAGCCCTAAGCGGAAAAACACTTGCTGGCAACATACATGCAGACAAAAGCATTGAACTATTGTTGATATGGATAGATGTCTAACCAGAAAAACCTTTGGATAAATTTAAAATGGGAAATAAACACAACAACAACTGTGGTCACATAGACATTTCTGCAGATTAAAGCACAGCCACAGGTTTCTCTCCATGGTTCTGAAATCAGCTCATCATTGTCCAGCTCTGCTCATCTTGTGCTCATGCTTTATTCTGTGCATACACAAGTGCCATTTTTGTTTTCTGAATTTGTTTTAATAAGCCATAATAGCTAATTAAATAAATAATCCATACAAGTGGATATAAATATAATGTATAAAAGCGGAGGGGAAGATGATGATGATTCTGTTTCTGTTTCCTGTAGAGGAAAACATTTTTCCTGCATTCAGCATAAGCTACATTGCTTTTGTTATTATGCTAAATTTGGATCATTCAAAGAAAAAAAAATATCTAAAAAGACAAATGTAAATAAAACTCCATTTTGACCAATTATCCCAATAAAAAAAGTAAAACAAGGCATCACCCAACAAAAAAAAGTATTACTTTACAAATCAAAATTTGTTTTAAATACCCAGGTCAAAACTGCCAAGACTGCTATTGTTAATAAGACTAACATGCAACTAAAGATTGCAACTGTCAATGTATAGGGAATCAAATCAAAGATCAATCAGCAGCACAGCCACCACCACCCCACTTCAGACCCCTCCCCCCCCAATTCTGAACAAACCAAAAAATATAATGAATCTAAAGAGAACAGCATAAATCATAAAGCGAAAACTGAAAATTTCTATTTATTCCAAATTAAATTTGGAAGATATTTTCCAACATATAGACTAAGGTTTTATCTTATCTTATCTTGCTTCTCTACTCCTCCTCTGTTTAATCTGATTACAGACCACTGTATTTACCCACAGAGGAAATCAGTGAGTTAATTTTGGTTTTAATGCATAAACGTCCTTGATGCCTTTGGGAGATACAGAGGATGTTGTGTAGCAGAGCATGTTTGCTGATCGCGCTCTCTAACAGAAGCATCATAACCTTACCGTATTTCTCAGAGACAGCTGGATGGAGGAGCAGCGCCAGAAGCAGCAGACCTCGCCATGGCTTCAGATGCTGCATGCTTCCCCGAAGCTTTGCTGCAACCGATGGTCGGATGGGTGGATGGAGACAGACTCAGAGAGTTCAGCACTTGTTTTAAATCCCCATTATGTTTGACTGAGGACTTCAGATCATATAAAAAATAAATAAATACGGGTGTAAAAACGATGGAGGGATAGGAAAAAATAAACCCTCCCGATGAAAGGCGGGGCTGAGGAGGAGAGACGACAGAACCGCTGCGGAGACAGCGAGCAGCCTGAGCAGTGTGAGATCTCTCGGCAACAACCTGCAGCTGCGTCACCGAGAAGGAGGAGGTGGACGAAAAGCCGTGACTTTATTCCTCCCATTCACAAACGTCAGAGTCGCGGTTTCCATTGACCTGGACACCAACAGTAAAACATTCGTAGCTTTACGACTTTTATTGTTATTTTATTGTTATTTATTTATTTTTTATACAAAAACATTATTATAGAAGCCATTTATATTTGAAATACGAGCTAAGGTTGTAAGAGTCCAATTAGGACCACTGGGTGCTAAAATCTATAAAGATTAACCTTTTATTTATTCATCACGACGTTCTTAAAATGCATATTTCCAATTGTAAGTAATTGAAGCTGTCAGTTTAGAGCATTAATCTTTGCAGGAATAAATTAGAAGCAATACCTTATTTGCGTTGCTGTTTAATACACGTGATTTAAAGGCTTTTTAAAGTTTCAGGAACTCGTGGTTTAAAGTTCACGTTTCTGCCCTCTAGCTCCCTCTAGTGTTTGTTAAAGAGTAGCAAATGTTTTTAGCTTGTCTTTTTTATTATTATTATTATTATTATTACTATTGCTATCATTACCATTTTTTGTTATTGTACTTTAAATTTTACTTGTCTACTTTGCCTTCGAATATACGGTAAAAAAGTTCTCATGTTAGGAATTTATAAAAAAAATGTCTAAATATGAAACAATGTATAAATTCGTCTGTAATGTATTTTTCTGCTCTGCTTCAAAGCAGTCTCATATTCTTTGTAGTTTAATTTGCAAATCACATTATATTTTATCCTTAATGTATGAAAAATGTATGTAATTGTAAAGCTTTTCAACTTTTCATGAAAATATCGAGAAATCTGTTTTTATTGTAAAAGCAAAAAGTTGCAATGATGTGCTCAGACAAATGTACACACTCGTGCACAATTTGATAAATTTCAGCATTCAGTCTTATTAGCTAGGTTTGTGTCAGAGTGTTGATTGACAACATTTGTCCACCACCAAATACCTGTGTGTTTTTTGGGTATGTGCATTGTCTTTAGTTTAGCTTTGGGAATTCTGGGGGTCAAAGGTTCAACTTTAGTTCCACCAAACTGTTCCTTAGGCAAAAAGCTGTAAGTAAAATAGTGTCACTTCATCACTCTTACGTATCTGTTATGGAAAAAGAGTAAAATTTTAGTAATACTACTGTATTTAACAATGTCACTGTGTTTATTTATTTATTTAAATTATAATGTAAAAACTTAGTGTGCTGCAGGTGAGAATCCCATGATGGTCCATGCTTAATAAAGTAAAAAAGTAATGATATTTAAATATGATACCAATAAGTCATAATAAAAGTAAACACAGCATGCCGTTTAAGTGGAAGGATTTTTTCGTTTGGACATGGGATGTTTGGATGTTTTTCCTGGATGTTGGATGTTTGCTCTTTTAACATTCCTGTAAGTAGGTTTCCATTTAGACTATGAAGTGAGTACGGGTAGGACGTCCCAAAGCAGTTGCAGAAATGCAGATCCATTTAGCAATATTTTTGTTTTTGAAATTTCAGATATTGTAAGTATTACTTCAATTTTCATCATTTTTAGTCACATATGTTTTTCCACTTGTGACTAAGCAAAAACCCTGCAATATATCAAGTCTGATCTCATTACTTTACACTTTGATGTTGCACCACTTTGATATCAAATCTCTCTAAAGATAGACCTGGATAAAATATGGATCGACCTGTTTCCTCGTTAAAAATAATATTTTCAAAAAAAGGGTGACTGGTTCTTTGGTGTTACACACTGGCATGCAATCACAAACATGCAGAAGCAGTGACAGAGACACGCAAATGTAGTATTTCTCTTTCTTCTTTTTTCTCCTTGTTTCATCATGAGGTGTGTTTTTGTGCTGCGGCTCAACTCTTTGGCATGTGTGTATGAATGTTGGGTTTGTTGCCGGGCAACAAGCATTCTCTCCTTGTAAACGATGAAGCCACATGTCTTTGCCTCACTAAAGAGTATTATTTACAACTTGTGTACATTTTTGAAATATCGTAATGTTTGAATTTTGAAAAAAAAAAGAAGAATTCCTACGAAGGTAATATTTCAAAATCTATGTGGAATACAATCTTTTCAGCTCAGTTTTGGGGGAAAATGTAACAAATTAGTATTGTCTTTCTCACATCCCCTGGCTTCTCACATCATTGCCTTGCTGCTTTCGAAATAAATAGACACAATAATTTTTATTTTAGGACTATTAATTCAATTTTGGGCTTGTAAAGACCTGCATGTAAAGGTTTATGCCATTGTGTGCATCATAATTTGATCTAACTCTTTTTTATTTAGATATGTGATTTTCCTTTCTTTTCTTTTTTCTTTTTGTTTTACCAAGGATTTGCTTGTGATGTTGGTCATTTAATTCGTTTTCAGAGTTTGACTTCTATTTTATCCTGCATATATATTATTTAAGATCTTTAAATTTAGAACCTGAATGTCATGAGGAGATGGTTTTCTGAGACTTGTCAAGATAACTGTTTCCGTAGTCCTTCTGGATTCGGGTGCTAATTTTAGAGTGTCTCTTCTGGGCTACAGTTCAGGGTTGTTTGGCTCTGAGTCTCTGGCTGTTAGGCAACCACTCGCTGACTCACTTTCTGTCCTAAACCCATGATGTATTAATCTGGAAACCACCTGGATGTCTGTTCATTTGCTATCAGCAGTTTATTTCAAACTTGTGCATCATTCGGCCCGCATAGGATCTACGCTCATCTCTGCTGGTAAATAGTCCCACCTGATAAGTGATGGTCAGTGCTGCATTTGTCACTGCTGGAAGCACATTTACTCCTCACCAATCACACAATATTTTAAGTAAACGACACGGGAAATTGTTCCATCGGAACACATGTCGATAAAAAACTGCATATATATATATATATGTAGATAGATAGATGTTTAAATTTGTGAGGGTAGGGCAAAGAGTTAGTCTTCCTGACAAGTTTTACAAAAAGGAAATTGTATCTAATTGTTTTAGAGTTTAGGAACCTACCAGTGAGATTTAGAGTTTTTTTTCTGAACCTGCTTTTTATTCTTGCTCATTTTATTGGACACGTTAGATATTGGGTGTCTGTCAAGCTTTTATTTTCACAGCTCCATGTGTTTTAAACATTTCATTTATTGTAATATTATTTTATTACATCATAAGTGTGCTCGAGTAGCTAATTATTCATATCAATTTCCTGACTGATACAAAAGTGGGAAGGCATGTTGTCTTGTCTTTCCTATTGTAAACACTGGCTCAGACCTAACGGCTGCAGTAATAATATGTACTTGTTTTCCTTTTATTACCCAGCTCTGGGCTTGATCTGCTTCTGAAGCATTGCCACCTTGTTTAATATGCAAAACAGGCAGTGAAATACATTGGTTTTTATTGGTCATTAGTTTTTATTGCTTATAGAGTTACCCTGGTCATTGAGCATAAGAATTAGAAAATCCTCCAAGGTTTCTGAAGGAGGTTTAACACTTTTTCAGATGAGCTGTAATTTCATCCAACACACCATAGTGAATGAGAGTTTATTCAAAACAGTTGAATAAATAAACAAGCTGGTGACAGCCAGGAGCAGGTTAGTGGAACAGGCGAGAGTCAAACGCACTGAGGCAGAATCAAGCTTACAGATCCATAGGGTTGATAGGACTTGATGGTCGTGGAGCATAAACAGAGTCATACATGTGAAGGCATGTGCATCAGATGAGAGCAAGAGAGTTGAGGAGAAAAACAATCAATCACAACTGGAGATCATTACCAAATCCAGTAAAAAGCTTTTACCTAAAATAGATACAAATAGAAAGAGTAATCAGCCAATATTTTTGACATGTTAATTGAAAAATTCAACAAAATAAATAGATCAAAGATATACACGGTTCAACACCTATTGCCACAGGTTTCATACATAGTCATAAGAAAGATAAGATAAGATAGACTTTATTGATCCCGAAGAAAATTGTTTTGCCAGGGTTACAGAGTATCAAATAACAATTAACACGACACACTCATCTCACCTACAACACAGTACAGTACACAATCAACATATAACAATAACTACACTACTATTTATCCCTCCTGCAGATGGAAGAGGAATTGTACAGTTTGATTGCCACAGGTGAGAAAGACCTCCTGTGGCGTTCTGTGGTGACTCTCGGTGGTCTCAGTCTCCGGCTGAAGGTGCTCTGACAGGCCGTCAGCGTGGCATGTAGGGGGTGGGAGGTGTTGTCTTTGTTATTACACTTCCATAACAGCCAGGGGCGGGGCGTGCGGACAGGAAATCCAGGCAGTGGCTTGGAGCCCCTGCCTCTAAAATGTACTTTAAAAAATGATGACACATATTCGCAAACCTTCTTGTGGGGGCCCTGCACCATCTAACTTGAACCTGCATCTGATCCCACTACAAGAAGTTGTAAAGTCACAAAAAAAAAAATCCCTCTGGGGCAGATAAAATGAAGCACAGAAAAGAAAAGGAAGACAATAGAATGGAAGACAATGGTAAGGCAAGTTTTACCGACTCCATAAATGTTAATAGAGCTACATAAGATAACAATTAAGCCATAATAAAAGCAATGATAATAGCATAATAATAATAATAATTATAGTACTCATAATAATAAATTAAACCTTGTATGAAAAGCTGTCTGTAATGAATATTGATAATGATATAAACTTCATTGTCCCCAGAGGGGACATTTTTATTTGGCAGTACATATGATGTGCACAAAACAAAAAACACTGTATATATTTATATGTTTTTTCTGTCTTCTCTTTTATTTTTTTCTGTGTTATGTCATTAGTTATACTGTTATAATCAGTGGTGGTCAACGATGTCTAGCGAGAGACTCTCTGGACTTGCTCTCATTTCCATAGAGTCCAATGTGCGAAGACCTTGTGACACAGTTTCCGCAAGCCAAGGCTCTTAAGTATCAATTTTAGACCAAATGGCCTGTGCTTACCCTGTTCATTTAGCACTAGCCAAGACTAATTGTGTATTATTTATTTGATTTGATATTAATTATCCCCACTATTTAATTGTTTTATCTGTGTTGTGCCAATTTTCTTTTCTCTTGTATGTGGCCTTGTCTGGCTGCGCATGCATGGGTGGAGTGGGAGCCCCAGGAATGTCTTGCTTGGAGCCCCAAAAGGCCCTTTCCAGGCCACTGATAAAAGCACAACTTTGAAACAGATTTAAATAAGTATGTTCAGTCTGAACAATACCAATACCAATGATACGTGTTATATTGTTGTCGTTCGCATACATGATAATGATTACCGCTGCATGTCCTGTTAACTTCATCTTATTTAGTGGGGATTTAAATAGAAATGAAAACTTTAGCCAACAAAAAAAATAATCATACGTTTTGTAAATACATCCACTATACATTTATATATGCAAACAGACAATCAACAACTAAATACAAATTTATGGATCTTATAGATTTTAATTCAATGTATTTGTTTGACATGGAAGAATTAATGTTAAGTGCTGCCTCAAATGATAAAAGACAGAGTTTAATACTTAAAATAGAACAGAGTTTGCACAGAGTTGACCTTTCCACATCATGACTCTTTTATTAGCTCAGTTTTATAGCAGCATTGTTACAGGCTACGTGTGCCTTTGGTGGTGAAGCAGGGGATCTGGGAAGAACTGTCTAGAAAACCAGCTTCTTCTCTAAGACACAATTTACTGTGTTTTAAAATTTTAGATTGCTTTGAGCAACCAACGGAGTTTGGTTTTACGCTCCATACGTATGTTCTTTTAGATCTGCAAAGTAAACCTAGTTGTCTAATTATACCTAACATTAACAATTATTTTAACAGCAATGAAATTCATCATGAAAAAGAAGTAACACTATATTTGGACGTACTTGTATTTCTTTAATCAGTGTCACTATACATTATCTCTACATTTCTGGTTAGTTATTGGACAGACGCCAAACAGGCTGAACACTGAAAGGGAAGTCTAAAAATAGGGCTGCCACCACCCGCTGCAGCTGACAGGCACGCAGCTTTGTGAAACACGAATATGTGCACAACCACACACAATGACCCCTGCTGCATATATACCTATAAATACAAATGCAGACTCATTACCATGGTGCTTCTTTTTAAATACAGGATGAAATCCTATAGGTCTGGAGATTAAACACGCAGCAGTTGTGTCCTTTTTTTTTTTCTTGGTCAGTTACAGCAGGTTGTAAAGAGGAGTTAGCAGTTGCCTTATACTTTCCTTTTCAAGGTTACAGCAATTGTAATTTTTCACAGTGGTCATAACTTCAAACATATAATCCCACAGCGGTAGTTATGACAGAAGGCTAAGGGGAGGAAATAGAACCCGCTCTTAAATTAATAATTATAATTTAAATATGTCTTTTAATCTACATATTTCTGTTTCTAAGGAGTTTGCACTTGCAAGTATTAAATACCTGGACTTCTGATCTGTGCTTCTTGATTGTTTCCAGCCAGTGTCTGGTGAATTCTGACGCATTTAGCCATTTGTTATTGCTGAAACAAATTTCATCTTTGCAGAAGTTAGCACAATTATTTATTTTAATTATTTTTAAAGTTTCTGCTCTTTGTGAAAATGTTAAGCAGGTGATTTTGTAAAAACTGACCCAAGCTTGTATATTTAGCATATTTTTATCCTATTTAACCTAATTCCAGTTGACTCCTATCGTATAAAATAACATTACACCACAATATCCCCAGCATCTTTCTTAAATTCCCCATATTTTAATGTTTGTGAATTTACAAGTATAACTGTACACTTAACAATTGAGCCAACACATTTTTTACATTACCCCAGTTTATTTGGTTTGCTCACAAGCAGACATGAAAAACGTAGTTAGTGGAAGATAAAGTCTCAAATAAAAAAAGACTTAGATACTATTTTATGGTTACCCAGCTGGTCCTGGTTTGGATCACCTTCAGAACTCTCATCTGTTTCTGCACTTTGATTTAACAAGATGTCTAAAACATTCCTTGATGGCTACGATCCATATTTACTTGATAGCATCTCACAGTTGCTGTAAATCCAACATACAACTGCCATTTTCCACCAATACCCAAAGATGCTCTGTTTGTAATGACATATAGTAAATGTGGAAATAATTTAAGTAGAATAGTTTAAGAAATACATTTGAGATGGCCAAGTTTAAACTTTTACTGGAAAGCAGAATGGATCCATTGTTTCATGTTGTTAACACCATATTCCTAACCTCATTGCTATCATATATATGATGAAATCGAAACATTTCTGAAAAGGTAATATTTCACCAATCTAACGTCCAGGTTTGATGAGCCTCTGTGAATTATTTCCTGCTCCTTACTATTACATTAACGAAAGTGGTAAAGAAACACTAGTTTATAAGCACGCAGGAGGCGTTTGAATAATATGAGAAGCAGGTGAAATTAGTCAGTAAAATTAATTGCAACTGCGTGAGTTCCTGAACAAAGTAGCCTAGGGTAACCGACTAAGAAAGAAACCATAAACAAAGCCTAATTCTAATTGGCGCACACAGAATAGAAAACACAAGAAGGTACTAAAAAAAATGCTACTCTGTATGGAACCCCTTAAATAATAAGAAATAATTGCATACCTTATCTTTTTCATTTAAGTTTAAAATCAAATATGACATTTTTAAAAGTTTGCCATCAAGCAGAAATTGTCACTCATCTTTTTGTAGCAGATAGCTAATTATAAAATGGTGATCTTGGAGATATTTTATGTGGCAATTTCGATTTTCTTTAAAACCCAAAATAAGTATGAAGCTTTTTGCATTGGACAAAGCTAATAATTCTTCAGGAAGAAATTTACTTTATGACATTTTAACAAAAAGAAAGTTGTCTCCATTTCAGGTTTTACTACTGCATCGATTTGATTACAACGTGCGAACACACCAAGAGTCACATAGATGCCTAACTTACAACTAGTGGGGCAACTAATGCGCCAGACCGACACACATTGTATGTGAGGGCCAAAAAGAACTGATCACGGTCACAAAATCAAGTGTATTGTCTGACCTTCCCGGCAGCACTGGTATTTCTTATATAACCAAGTACAAAAATACACTTCTAAAACAACAGAGCCAAAGTAAAATAACAATGAACAAAATTAGTTCTCCAGCATTCCTATCAGGAAATAAGAAGGGGTCAGATGAATGTCCTGTGAGCTCATTGTAAAATTGACCTGGATCATATCTTTATTAAGGGAATTTAAATAATATAGTTTGATGAAGTGTTAATCTAAATTTAACTTAGGTTACAAACTACTCTCTTTCCACCTATCCATACAATTTTATTAATGTACATTACAGTATGTGGTTACAACACTATAGAATGTGAAAATGTTCCAGGGGTATGAATAATGTTGTAAGATACTTCATGCCAGGTCATTAATTTGTTTGAGAATATGCATTTACAAATATAATCAAAACACATTAAAACTTGATTTCCAACTAGTTTTACGTACATAGTTACATGTTCATCCTTGATGATTAATTAAGGGCAGAATTACAGTAAATATAATAAATATTTATAAAAACATTTATTATATATATACTTTTTTAGTAAATCCATGCAATCCAAAGTCAGTCAAAGAACTGTTGCAGATACTGATGGCTCTGAGCAGGAAGGCTCTCCTGTATTACAAGGAATCTCAAGAAGTATCTGACTGAAGACATTCATGATGTTTTAGAGCAGTCTCATGTAAAGGATGCTCAAGGTTATCCAAAAACATTTAACACTTACGACATAGTTGAACAGAGTAAACATTGGCAAATGCTAGCAACTTTAATGTTTTATTTCAGCAATCCCATTTGATGATCTAAAATTCTCCTTCATGTTGCTGATTTTGTAGACAATCTGTTTGACCGGCCAGTCTTTCAGGTTTATAGGGTCTGGCTTACACTAAATGCTATAAATATTTTGTGTCATATTGCTTAAAAGGTGTAGGATCAATCTTTCAGCAATCTTCAAAATGTGGGTTGATTATGACCTTTCATTCATCAAGTTAAAAAACAGCTTTTATCGTTTTATGAAAGGAAATCTTAAAGTTGTCCTTCATAGGCAGTTTAAATGAAGCATGATTTGATTAAGACATTTGGTTGTAATTTGTATTTTGAGTGTATAATTTTTTCAGCAGCTTGGGACTTTCACAACCACTGAGTAAATCAGACTCCTAATTGCTCATAGTCATATTTCTGAAGATAGAGTTATGAATGCACAACTTTACCAGCAGCTGAAATCCGAACCCTCGACAGCTGAGTGTAGGCCTGGCAACAGACAAGACAGGGAGGTGGGGTGGTATGTAAGGAGGGAGAGAGTCTGAAGCCAAGAAAGTTGGGAAAGAAGTTGAAATATCTAACTGTATTTATATCAAAAGACGGCAATAAACCACAGTAAAAATAACACAATTATCATTAGAATTGGTATTTAAATGCTTGTCAGAATTTTGAGTTTATTATAAAAGTCTTAACAGTTTCACTGTGTTTTGATTCAAGCTTTTATTCATGTTTTTTGTTTAAGATTCTAAATAAATTTAAAAGTTCTAATATAATGTTCTCTAAACATCCTGTGTAATGTATCAAACATATGAGATTGGCCAACTTTGAAGGGGATTGAGTGGTGGGACTGGGAGTTGGGTGTGGGGGGAAAGGAGATAGAGAAAGGCCATAGAGGAGGGGTTAGGGGCTAGAGTGGGTGTGGATGGTCTACAAATAGTTGCCCTCCGTGCCTTCCATTTCCTCACCAAGGTTTCCTCCCAGCTGCCTGGTGGCACGGTTTGCTCTCAGAACCTAAAGCGGCTTCTTTCAACCAACAAACCAACCAAGCAGTAAATCAACCATGAGCAAGTCCTACTCGTCCTCATCCCAGAGTGCCTCATCCTACCGCCGGACATTTGGTTCTGGCGTTGGTGCATCACCAATGTCATCCCTCTTCTCCTCCGTAGGAGGAGGCCGAGGTTCTTCTTCCAGCCATAGGTCTTCCAGAGTCTACGAAGTCAAGAGCTCTGGTGTCCCCTCCTTCTCCAGCTACAGAGTTTCCTCTGGAGCTGGGGGAGCGGGATTCGGTTCCTCTACAGCCATGCGTACCTATGGTGGCGAGAAGCTTGACTTCAACCTCGCAGATGCAATGAACCAAGATTTTCTCAACACAAGGACCAACGAGAAGGCTGAGCTGCAGCACCTCAATGACCGTTTCGCCAGCTACATTGAGAAGGTACGATTCCTGGAGCAGCAAAATGCTGCCCTCACCGTGGAGATCGAAAGGCTGAAAGTTCGTGAAGGGCCTGGTCGAGTGGCTGAGCTGTACGAAGAGGAAATGAGGGAGCTGAG